>JAJPUD010005055.1:65587-83595 GCA_023553655.1 Myrmecobius fasciatus | reverse complement strand
GTCATGAACAAAAAGTTCTCTGAATTTCTCATGGGCGGCCATCCTTTGATGTGGTCAAACCAGGACCCATATGTCACTGGGAAGGGAATTGGGAAGGAGAGATGGGAGAGCAGATCAGTTCTGTTTTGCAGATTTATAAGGTGCTTACTCTGCCTTAGATGCTGGTCAGAATGGAAGTCATGGACAAAGAAGTAAGTTCAGCTCTCACCTGACTTACAGTGTGTGGGTGTGGGTGTGGTGGGTGATTCCCAGACACAGAGAAATGTTACCCAAAAGAAGGTCACCTAAGAGAAGAGCCAGGAGGAAGTCAGAAGACAAGCTTGGGCCAGGTATTGGGCTCAGCCTAAAATCTTAGCAATGGTGGAACATACAGGAAATGTGAGGTTGGGCTCTCTGGAGGAAGAGGCATTTTTAGGAAGTTGGGGAATTTGAGTGACTTGCATTTCAATCCAGACCCTGAGCTGTTCAATCCAGACTCTTGAGAGTCTGATTTTCAGAAAGAGGATTGGTCTTAGCTTCAAAAGGCCTAGTCTCCAGTGTGGGTCAGCTCTGCAAATTTCCTAGGGGCTTGGGAAAGTCACTTTCACAATCATCTCTAATATGAGGGCACCAGTCTCTATTCCTAGTTTGTTGGGAGAAATATGCCTGCCAGCAAACGGAAGGGCACCAATGAAATAGGAACTTTTGTTAAGATGCCAAAAGGGTGGGGAGAAAGTAAAGTGATAAGGAAGTGAAACAGGATGTGATTCCACCATGGCCTCTTCACTCACCATTTCCCTGCAGGAAATTCTCAAAGAAATTCTCAAAAGTTAGTTCTAAGTTGTAAGGTGGCATCTGAGTTTCAAAATGGTAAAAAGATACGAGGACATCCTTTGGATCCCTGGCAACATAAAGAATCTGAAAGAGAAATGGGAACTTTGGGAGGCTGACACATCCATTTTCCTTCTTCATGAAGCATCTCTGGTAGAAGAACATTAGAGCCACTCCTTAGAATTGCTTTCTCCATCCATTTCTTGTATCCCCAGGACTTAATACTGTGCCTTGATAATGTTGGCTAAATGTTTTTTGATTAGCTGATGAAATTATCTCTGGCAGTTGCTGTTACAGGGTAGACTTTGCAATAATTATTCCCCATCTGTATGTCATTGCAGAATTGAGTGGACTACTTCTGTTAGTAGCATAACACACTTCTCTTATGGGGATAGGGACACCTATATACTCTCTGGGCAGGCTCTTTTTTCCCAAATTGATCTTCTAATGGAAAGTGCTGGTTCTCAGAGAAAAAAGCACCTCAGAATTAGAGTTATATTTCTCTTTTGGAGTGCTAAAGTAGGAAATCAAAAGATAACTGGAAGAAGAGCAAGGGTGGTGTTGGTATACAAAATGAAACAAGACAGACTAATAGAGTTTTGTCAAGATAACTTACTTATCATACCAAACACTCATTTTCTTTTTTTTTTAATTAAAGCTTTTTATTTGTATAACATATGTATGGGTAGTTCCCCAACAATGATCTTTACAAAGCTTTCCATTACAAATTTTACCCCCAGTCCCCTCCCCTCCCCTAGATGGCAGGAAGTCCACTACATGTTAATAATGTTGAAATGCTTGACAAGTTATGCAAGAAACATCCCATCTACAAGAAAAAAAAAAGAATCAGAGAAAGGCAACACAATGCAAGCAAATGTCAATAGAGATCATGAAAATGTTACGTTGTGGTCCATATTTCATTTCCCTCTCTCTGGGTGTATATGGTTTTCTTCAGTGAACAATTGGAACTGGTTTGAGACAATTCTTTGTTGCAGAGAGCCATGTCCATCAGAATTGATCATCATGTAATACTGTTGTTGCTGTGCATGATGATCTCCTGGTTCTGTTCGTTTCACTCAGCATCAGTTCATGCAAGTCCCTCCAGGCCTCTCTGAAATCATCCTGCTGGTGGGTTCTTACAGAGCAATAATATTCCATAACATTCATATGCCATCATTTATTCAGCCACTCTCCAATTGATGGGCATCCCTTCAGTTTCCAGTTTCTGGCCACTACAAAAAGGGTTGCTACAAACATTCTTGCACAGGTGGGTCCCTTTCCCTCCTCTAAGATCTCTTTGGGATATAGGCCCAGTAGAAACACTGCTGGGTCAAAGGGTATGCACAGTTTGACAACTTTTTGAGCATAGCTCCAAATTGCTCTCCAGAATGGTTGGATCCGCCATTTTCAAGAATGTAAAAAGGCACTCTAAACATAGATATCACCAGATGGTCAATATAGAAATCAGAATGATTATATATTTTGCATCCCAACAGGTAGAACCTCTATACAGTCAGTTGAAATAAGAACTGAAGCTGATTGTGGCTCAGATCATGAAATTCTTGTAGCAAAATTCAGACAAATAGAAGAAAATCGGGGAAACTATCTGACACTATTATAATCTAAATTGTATCCTTTATGTATATGAAGTGGAGTGATGAATAGATTTAATGCATGGGATCAGGTAGATAGGGTATCTGAAGATTTATGGATAAAAGTTCACAGTATTATTATTATTTTTTTGAGGCAATTGGGGTTAAGTGATTTGGCCAAGGTCACACAGCCAGGACTTGTTAAGATCTGAGGTCAGATTTGAACTCAGGTCTTCCTGACTTCAGAGCTGGTGCTCTCTCCACTGCGCCACCTAGCTGCCCTCACAGTATTATTATACAGGAGATAGCAACAAAAAACATTCCAAAGAAAAAGAACCGTGAGAAAGTAAAATGGCTTTCTGGTAAAGCTTTACAAATAGGAAAAAGTGGAAAGTAAAGGAGAAAGTGAAAGATATACCCAAGTGAGTATACAATTCCAGAGAATAGCAAGGAGAGATTTTTGTTTCTTAAATGAGCAATGGAAAAAAAAATAGAAGAAAACAATAGAGCAGGAAATATTAGAGATCAAAAAATAAGAGATTTAAAGGGAAAGTTTCATGCAAAAATGGACAAGATAAAAGACAAAAATGGTAGTGATTTAACAGAAGCAAAAAAAAAAATTAAGAGATGGCAAAAATGAGCAAAAGAACTAGACAAGAAAGCTCTTAACATCACCGATAATCAAGATAGTGTGATTACTGACTTAGAGGTAGACATTTGGAGGGTGAAGCCAAATGGGCTTTAGGAAGCCTTGCTAAAAATCAGATTAGTAGAGGAGAAGGAATTCCCACTGGCCTATATAACATCCTTTTAGACAATGTTTTTAAAATGTTGCATTCAATATGGCAGCAAAATTGGAAACCACCACAGGGGTCACTGTGTAGGAAAAGGTCAATTTACTTCCCAACTTAAAGTAGGGCAGTGCCAAAGAATGTTCTAATTACCAAACAATTGTACTCATTTTACAATGTGCCCATAAGGCCATGCTCACAATCATGCAAGTGAGCTTCAGCAATATGTGAACTAAGAACTACCAGAATAGCAGGCAGATTTTCAAAGAGGCAGAGGAAATAGCGACCAAATTGCCAATATTCATGGATTATGGAGAAAGCAAGAGAGTTCCAGGATGGGAGGGGAATCTACTTCTGCTTTTATAATTACACTAAAGTCTCTGCTTGTGCAAATCTTCAAAGAGATGGGATTGCCAGACCATTGGGCTTTTCTCCCGAAGAAACTCTATGTAATCTAAGAAGCAACAATCAGAAGTGAACATTGGACAACTGATGGATTTAAGATTGGAAAAGGAGTACAACAGGGCTATCATCAACTTATTTATATGAATCATATGCAGAGGACATCATGCAAAATACAAGTTAGTTGGATCAAAAGCTGGACTAAGAAGATATACAATTTCAAATATACAGGCAAAACTCTGATGGCAGAAAGGGAAGAGGAATTATTAAGGCTCGTCATGGAAGTAACAGAGAAGAGTAGAAAAGCTGGCTTGAAATTGAACATGAAAGAAATGCAGATCTTGGCAATTGTCCCATCATTTCCAGGCAAACAGAGAGAGAAAAAAATAGAAGCGGTGTCAGATTTTATATTCTTGACAAGAATATAATATAATATAATAATATTCAAGGATCATTGCAAGTAGGGAAAGCAGTCATGCAATTAAGAGATGCTTGCTTCTCAGAAGGAAAGCAATAGCAAATCTGAGCACCATGCCAAAAAGAGGAGACATCACCTTAATCACAAAGGTATTTTAGTCAAAATGATGATTTTTCCAGTAGTCGTGTATGGCTATGATATTTGTAGTTTAAAAGAGCTGACTGCTGCAGAATGGATGCTTTTGAAATATGGTGCTGAAGAAGACTTTTGAGAGTCCCATGGACAGCAAGGAGATCAAACCATTCCACATTTAAAAAATAATTCTGGTTAAGTTGAAGCTTAAATACTTTGACAACATAATGAGAAGATGGGATTTACTGGAAAAGAACCAGATATTGGGAAAGACTGAAGGCAAAGGAAAAGAGGACAGCAAAAGATGAGATGGATAGTATCATGGAAACAAGGGACATGAACTTGGCCAGACTTCAAGAGATAGTAGAGAATAGAATATCCTAGCATGCTATGATCCATGAGGTTATGATTTGGCCAACATGACTGAACAACAAGAAATGTGAAGTGTCAAGATCAGTTGTTACATCCTACAAGAGAAGGAAGACAAAGATGATAAAAAAGAAAAATAAGTATAATAATAATAATAATAATGTGTAGGAGGAGGAGGAAGAGAAAAAGAAGAGGCTGTGAATACATTGATGATAAGGAAAGGAATGAAGAATCTGATGAGGAAAATGACTCAGAAGTTGAACTGAAAAAGACTAAAGGCCAGTGATACATAAGTAACCCTGAAACAGTGTGGATGTAACCTGGAGGATTGCAGCATTTAAATAGCCACAATAAAAATCTTAGGTACCTATGTTTTTGTATTTTTGGGGTAGAATCCAAGAAACAATTTTTGCTAAAGAAAAAATAGAAAATGAACATTGAATAAACAATTCATGACCCATTTTACCACATATTTCAATAGCATGATTTGCCACCAGATGTGTAGAGCACAAGACTTCCCCTGAAGCATGCCAATGTGACATCATGTTGTCCTTGTCAAGCCATTTGCCATTGCACTGTTACTATGAAAATTTTCCAGACTGTTCAATAAGACCAATATTGGACTAGAAAAAATAAATTCTTCTAGAGAACTGACCAAAGTATTTTGGTAGTCCAGGAATTGAACTGAACTAAGTTTGCTCACACTAGCAATGTCTTCGTTCCTCTATTACAGAAATGAAGGGATTTGGATTATCCAGCAGACAAAATGTATTTTAACATTTGATTGGAAAACTGATTAATATGTGGCTAAATATTTTCTGGAAGATCATATCTAATGTTCCTGTTTAATCATCTACTGGTTTCATTTTAATGTGATCTAGAGATCTGAAAAAAATATTCATCATGTTAAGGATGTTGTTTATCACTGAGGTGTAAATAAAAACTGTTTTCAGAAAAAAAGAATAATCACTATTACATTTCTACAAAAAGTCTCTGAACTTTTGCCTGAAGACTTCCAGAGATGGGGATTCTTCCACCTCCAAAGAAAGCCTGTTCCATTCTGTGACAGCTCCAATTAATAGGAAGTTGTTCTTGCTATCTAGCCTTAATCGACCTCACTGTAACATCCTCTCATTACTACTCCTGGTTCTCTCTTTTGGGGGCCAGGCATAAAAACCCGAATCTCTCTTTCACATGTTGGCCCTTCACATACTGGAAGAAGACTTGTGTCTCTCCCGAGTCCTCCCCTCTTAGTCCTCATTCTCCAGGAAGCCTCTCAATTCCTCCCAAATTTGCCCTTCTCCAGTCCAATCTCTGGCATCCCTTCAAATCTATCCAAATTAGCTTGATATTTCCAGCTACTTTACGTTCTCTTCGCCTTTATCTCAGGAAATTATCCTGAATGTTCTCCACAGGACTTTTGCCCTTGCTCGCCAGAGGTAGAAGTGAGCAGTGACATAGTCAGAAGGGCCAAGTAGGAGAATTATGGGGCAGTGTGTAAAGGATGGAGAGCACAGAGATCCTTCTTTTTACCTCCTTCCATCCTTGAGTTCCTATGAAATATACACCACAAATTCCCTCCAGCTTCTCTCCATCCCATCCTCCTTCCAACTCCTACATGGCTGTTTCTTTTATTTTTAATCAGGGACTTCATGTACTCACCTTGGCTTTGCTGGTGAAATAGGACTTAGGGAAGAGATGGATTGGGAGATGGGAAGTGAAGAACCTTTCATATTTCCTATTCATGAAGATTTCATTGTTATTTTTGTTTATTTATTTATTTGCTTTTTTGCTAAGGCAATTGGGGTTAAGTGACTTGCCCAGGGTCACACAACTAGGAAGTGTCTGAGACCAGATTTGAACTCAGGTCCTCCTGACTTCAGGGCTCAGGCTCTATCCACTGTGCCACCTAGCTGCCCCCATTGTTATTTTTAAACTCTATCCAGGGACAACGTTTCCAAGCAGGGACAGCTTTAATCCAAGTGGGGTCCCCTTTTGAGTAGATCAGATTGACGATATCTGTTATCCAGTGGGTTCCTGCATGGAATTAAAAAAAAAAAAATGAAGCGCTTTCCTGAACATTTCACTCACAGAATCACAGACCGTCCGGAATGGAAGAGAGCTCTCAGGTTTCAGTCTTGTCCATATTCCAACAGGCTGTTGGAAGACTTCTAGGGAGGGAATGAAGACTGTCCAAATCTACCTGCGACAGTGCTATTTATCAAGAAAACTTCCTTGAGATGAAATCCAAATGTTCCTGGAAAATTGGATGGCTATAGCAAAGAGTGTATGGTCATCCTAGAAGCATCTTTTGAGCACTTTCTGGATGCCGGGCCCTGCTGAATGCTAGGGATTAAAAGGAAGGCATAAACTCAGTCTCTTCCCACAAGGAATTGACAGCCTAAGGTGAGCGGAGAAATGTGAATAACAGTACGTAGAAGAGGCATAGAGCATGGATGGAAGGGAACCTCAGAGAGGAAGGCATAGGTAGTTGAGGGTTTCAGGGAAGGTTTCCTGTAGAAGATTGGGTTTGAGCTCAGGGAAGCCAGGGAAGGTAGCAGGCAAAGGTGAGGAGGAGAGCCTTCTACACATAGCAGATGTGGCCAGCACAAAGCTAGGCTTCCAGAGTATTGAGTGGTTAGGGCTGGGAGACATAAACGTGGTCCCAGATTTCATGTTGCTCGATGAGCCCAGACAGGGCAGCTCTGCAACATAGCCCACTAGCTAGACCAGGAGAAATGGGGATGGGATGTGAACTCTGAGCTTTGAGGTCTGCATAAACAAAGGCACGGGAAGAAAACAGGAAAAACCATTCCTAGGGGTGGGCCAGCAGGGAGAACTGGGTTGGGATGTTGCCTCCCCTTCAGCAAACTGCCTACCAGAGGGGCCACGACCCAGCAGAGGTTAGGATCTCTGGTCCCCAAGGAGGAGGCTGAGCTAGCCACAGTCTAACGTGTCTTTGTTCTCTGAGGTCTGAGTTTAGTGTGTGGAGGAATAGAAAGCTCATGTCTTCTAGCCTCCTTCCGCTGTCCTGTTTCCTCCACCTGCTCCTTACCTGACTTGGGGTAGGTCACTATTATGACGTCTTCATCCCAAACCTCAAACTCATCCTTCATTCTTTGGATATCTTCCACATCGTGAAATAAGGGATGGAAAGGGACTCCCTTCAAAAACACGAATTTGTTGGGATTCTCCATGTAAGCAGCTCTTTCTTGGTGACTTCTTTCTTCTGGAACTTTTTCACTGCTGCTCCTGCTCCTGCTCCTGCTCCTGCTCCCTTGGCTCTGTCCAAGCTCCAACCAAGCACACACCTGAAGCGTCCCCAAAAGTCAATGTAGAATGACTGAAAAGTCTTGGAAGCTGGGTTTTTAGGATGAGTGGTCAAGGCCAAAGGTTCTGAATCTGCTACGTCTTCTGGCAAGGACAGTTGAGCATGGACATAGGACACACAATGGACATAGAACAACAAATATTAGTTGAATGAGACTGTGGAACTATCAGACATATGTTGCAAAGTCACCTCTAAAACAAGACTCAGTCTCTAACCCAAAGTCATTTTATAATGAGATTTTACATACTTAGCAGGTGGGCCATGCTTCCTGCAGGAGTCCACCTAGGCTTTAGGTGGAACTGCGCATGTGGTTACCCAGGATACATACAAAAAGTAGTATGTTAATGATATTATAACCAGCATAGGTTCACCCAAGGACATTAAAGAAGGAGAATTATGCAGGTGCCATGTTGGGGGAAAGTTTCTGAACCAATGTCCTTTGCTGCCTCCTTTTGGGACTTTTTCTTATTTATTTATTTATTTATTTTGTTATGTTAGAATACTTAAGAAATCGAATATATGTATAGTTAATGCATCATTTTTTGTGCAGGAGAAATCATATCTACAAGAAAGAATAATCCGATAAAGGAAATACAATGCAAGCAAACCTCAATAGAGAGCATGAAAATGTTATGTTGTGGTCCACATTTCACATCCCTCTCTCTGGGTGTATATGGCTCTCTTCACGGAACAATTGGAACTGGTTTGAAGCATTTCATTGTTGAAGAGAGTCATGTATTAGAACTGATCCTCATATAGTATTGTTGTTGCCGTGAATAATGATCTCCTGGTTCTGCTCACTGCACTGAGCATCAGTTCATGCAGGGACTTTTTCTTATTGCCTGATTTCTGTGTTATGTTTTGTAGTAACCATCATATGGTAACCAGGTGATGTGGTTACAGAATATGCTAGCCTACTCATTGTTCTAGTGAGACCCATGATTAATGATTTCTGTGGGGCTTAAGGCAGGGGTCAGATTTGGATTGGGTGCAACAATCAAAATACCATCAAGACCCTTTTCCTGAGTCAGTTTCCATGACCCTCAGGTATCTTTAAGCTTCCTGAAGGAGGGCCATGGAGAAGGGAGATCAGGTCTGGTTGTTTTGGCTCCAAGGGCAGAGTAGGAGGTGGGCTACATGTCCACACTGGGGCTACATGTCCCGAGATATTTCCTAATAAGTACAACTATGGATATTGGTTACTATTGTTAAACAATCATCATCCAGTAGCTTTTGCAATCGAAATAGTTATTGATGATATTAAGATATAGCAAGAGCAGAAGTACAGCCATACCCTGCTGATCTGGTACACATGTTTCCCTTTAGATCCCTTTTCTTGTGGAGAGTTAGCTCCAGTTTTCCTTGGATGCTCCCCATGATTCCCCAACCAGGTTCACTTTTGAATGTGGCAGAGATAAAGAGTGAAGTGTTCTTCTTATCTTGCTAGAGGGAGCATAAAAATTAACTCTGAATATATGACAATCCTGTGTCCTCATTAAGTAGTAACAGGGGCCCCCAAAGAGGGAAGACAGTGCTTTTTCTTTTATTTGAAAAAAAAAGAGTAAGAAAAAAAGGAAAACAGGAAAAAATGCAAAACAAAATAAAGCAAAACAAAAGAGAATATTGTCATGTGCCCAGCAGAACATCAGGGAGGATTCAAAATATATAACAACAAATTACCAGATAAAGAAAGTATACAGACACACATATATATAAGAAATTATATTCATGAATGACCATTTTTTCTTTACTTCCTTGTAAATTGCTCTTTGGTTGCCTGCTGCTCACCTTATTTACTTTATTCTTTTCCCCTCTTTCATCCTCCCCACCACTCTGAAGCAAGCTACATTTAAGAAAAGATATATTTATGTGTACATATCTAGATACATACACACGCTATCACTCATACCCACTCTACATACAGACACATGTCTTTCCTATCCTTGCTGCCTTTTAAATTAAATTCTGTTCCATAACTTGCCTTGCTGTTACTTTACCTACCTCCACCCAAGGATCCCTCCCTTGTCTTTTTCCCTCACCCTTGTCATCCACATCTGCCCATCCCTCCCCCGTTATTACTTTATAGATTTTGGAGAATGTCATATCCTTCATGGTATATATGTTGTGTTACCTATTGAACTCATTTCTGATGTGAGTAGGTTTTCAGAACTATGAGTTCTCTTCCCCGCTCTAAGGCCTTTGTCTATTCTTCCTCTGCACCTCATTTGTATAACATAATTACTATTTTTACTTTAACTCTGCCAGTCTTTCTTTTGAGCTACCCTATTGTTGTGAATCTTATATACATGCATATATATATATATATATACATAAATAAAAAAGAAATAATTTGTCCATGTTTAAACAGATTGTCTATGTTGTTTCTTAAAACTGATCTTTCATATTGGCTCTTATATGTTGAATTTTTTTTATTAAGTTCAGGTTTGGTTGATAAAAAGTCCTGAAAATCTGCAAGTTTGTTGAATGTCTATTTTTTCTTATTCAGGATTTTAGATAATTTTCTGGATATGATATTTTTTGGCCATAATTTTTTTGATTGTCAGTAGATATGATTACAGGACCTGTAGTCTTTTATTGTAGCTATTAATAAGTCTTGTACAATTTCAAACTGTAGCTCCAGCATACTTAAATTGTTTTCTTCTTGTTTCTTGCAAAATTTTCTCTTTGATCTGGGTTTTTTGAAATTTGGCTATAATGTTCCTATATGTTTTCCACACAGATTCTCTAGGAGATGGTGTTTGGTGGACTTTTTCTATTTTTACTTTCCCCTCAGGTTCTATTACTCCAGACAATGCTCTTGGATTATTTCTTACATTATTGTGTCAAGGTTCTCTTTTTGGCCATAACTTTCTGGCAGTCCAATTATTGTTATATTTTGTCTTCTTGATCTGTTCTCCATCTATTGTTTTTCTTATGAGATGTTTCACATTCTGTTATATTTTCTCATTCTTTATAATCTGTTTTGTTATTTCTTGTTTTCTCATAGCTTTACTGCCATCTCCTTGCCCAATTCTAATTTTCAAAGCATTATTTTCATCTTGGAGACTCTGTACCTCCTTTTTTCATTGGTTAACTTTTTTTTTTCATAAGCTTCTTGCTTTTCTTGGGTGGTTTTAATTTTTTCTTTAGTTTTTCCTCAATGTCTCTCATTTAATTTTTGAATTCCTTTTCAAATTTGTCTATAAATTCTCTCTGGACAATGAACCATTTCACATTAATCTTTGAGATAGAAGCTTTTTTTTTTTTAAACTAAAGTGTTCTCATTTGAAGATGAATCCCGGTCTTCTCTGTTCCCATAATATATTTCTATGGTGGGGTTCTTTCTTCTTTGCTGGTTAATTTTTTTTTTCAATAAAAGGTATTAGTGTAAGCATCTCTAATCTTGGGATAAGGAGATGAGAATGACAATTTAACACAGAGTATATGTTAAATGAAGAACAAAAGATAACTGGATGAAACTTTGTGGTTATAATCATTACTGATTGGGAACTTACTGTTTTTTCCATCAAACCGAAAAACAACTGTGACTTGCCCTGAGATGTAGGCAAGAGAACTTGTGATGAAAGGTACAAGTCCTTGAGAGTCATACCTTACTTTTGTTATTCATTTAACACATTCTGCTGCAAAGAATCCATCATCAGACAAGAAGGAAATAATCCCATTCTGGTGACGTTCACATAAAGTAAATAAATGATAGTTCACTCACAACCCAGAAGGACCCAAATTGTAGCTATTGGAGAGGTTAATGTGCTGCCTTAATGTCAGCCTCAAGTATCTCCCACTCCCATTTATTTTCCGTTTATGTACTAAAGTGATTTTTCCAAAAAAATACAGGCCCAAACATGTCATCACTTGCTACACAATGAACAGCAATGGCTTTCTATTGTCTCTAGTATCAAATACAAAATGCCTTTTTTTGGCATTCAATTTGGCATTTGGCATTCAATGCCAGTCTCATCTCATCTTTGCAGTCTCCTCAAACCTTACTCTCTGATCCAGTGACCCCAGCCACCTGAATTTTTCATGAACAAGACACTTGGCTCTCTTGGCTCTGAGTTTTTTTTCCCTGGCCAGTGCTCTCCTTCCTTCTCTCTACTGACTGACCTTCCTGGCTTCCTTGTTCCAACCAAAATCCCACTTCCTTTCCCAAGAACCTTTCCCCAAACGTTCTTTAATTTTAGGGCCTTTCTTCTGTTGGTTATTTTCTAATTACCCTGTATATGGTTTACTTTGTATATCTGTGTATGTGATATCCTCCATTCGATTGTAAGCTCCTTGACAGGGACTGGCTTTTGAACCATTCACATAACCCAGTGCCTGGCAGATACAGGACTCTTTTTTACATAATAGCTTTTTATTTTCCAAATATATGCAAAGATAGTTTTCAATATTCCTTCTTGCAAAACCTTGGGTTCCAAAATTTTCCTCTCTCCCCTACTCCCTCCCCTAGATGACAAGAAATCCAACCTAGCTTAAACATGGAATTCTTCTCTGTGAACTCAGGCCACATGTGTCTTTCACTTTGCTGGGGACAGGGGATTTTCTAATGTCTTTGGGTTGACTTTTTGTACAGTTTGGGACAAAGGTAACACACGAGGCAAGAAAACTAATGAGATTCAAAGCTAGAAGTGGAGTTGAATTGGCAGTGTAGAGTGAAGCATGACCAAAGCCTCTCAAGAAGGGAGGATCCTGGCCAGGCATTTGCCCAAGAGAACAGCCAAATGATGTCATCATCCCAAGGTAGAGTAGAATGCTGGTGTGGTGATGAGGTCAGTCATCTCTAAATGGAAAAAATTTTTTTAAAAGAGATATTAAATGGAGATCCATGAAGATTCAATTGCTTTTGTCTTTTCTTATCTAAAATGTAGTGTCCACCTAGGAGAGTAAAGGGTTCCAGTCTACTGTTGACACTTCCCACAGACCAGCCATGACTCAGACTCACTCATGTCCCTTATACAAAATCCAAACCCTAACACCAATTCTACCTCAGACTCTGAATTTTCTCCTCATTCAACAAATATTTATTAGGAGTCATCTATCTGGAAACAAAATTATAACTCTATGGAGATGATTGTTGGTATACTTAGAGAATCTTAGAAAATCAACTAAAAACTGATGTAATGTGATTTTGGGGTCCCCTGACCTCAGAGCTTCTATTCTAATGAGTCCTTGGTCTGCTGCCTTTGGAATCTGCCTCAGGAAACTGAGCACACCCAATCTATCTGAAGACCACCTTTAATTCATCTGGAGATTATTCTCTAGCCTTACCCTGGGGTCATAGAATTCACATATCTATGATTGAAAGCTTATAAGTGTGTCTCTTTGGTCCTGCTTCTTTACTAAATTTTCTTAGAATTGAGTCCACTCAGTAATGATGTCACATTACTTTTAATAAATTTTGCCCCTGACTAGGAGATAGGTTCAAGCCTGCAAATTCTTTTGAGACACCTTGTGACACAGGTGTGGGACTTTTGAGGTTCCCCCTTTTCAATCTTAACAACTTCATCAAAGTTGCAGGATACAAAATAAATCCACACAAATCAACAGCATTTCTATATTATTCTATATATATATTATATCCTATATATTACCAATATTTCTATATATTACCAACAAAGTCCAGCAGCAAGAGATACAAAGAGAAATTTCATTTAAAATAATTTTAGATAATATAAAATATTTGGAAGTCTACTTGCCAAAACGAAGTTAGGAACTATATGAACATAATTATAAAACACTTTCCACACAAATAAAGTCAAATCTAAACAACTGAAAGAACATCAAATGCTCATGGGTGGGCCAAGATAATATAAGAAAAATGATAATTCTATCTAAATTAACATTGCAAACAATTCTTTGGTTGCAACACTCTGCTTTAGGAGATTTCTAGCCCAGATAAACACTCATTTTCTGAAAAGCTGCCCAGGATCCCAAGTTGTATTTCTGGGTGTGTGGGACATGCAGACCCTCTCCCAAAATAATTACTCACAAGTCACTCAAAGTGAAAAGCAGAAAAATATTTAATTAGAATTTCATGAAATTCGGGCAGTCCAACAGCACCCAAGCAAAAGGGAAATACTTGAAGGGAGGAGAGCCACGGCCTAGGTGCACACACACAGTTTTATCCCCTCCCAATCTTCAAAAATCATTAGCCCCTCCTTTTACCCCTTTGATTGGCTGCAACAATTTCAGTCCCTTTTTTGGACAATTGTGACCTAAATTTAGTGGTATGTCTTTGTCTCCTTTCTCCCTGTCATGTGACCTCTGGGAGGACAAATTGGGGCCTACTAGGCTCCTTATACTCTAGCTGATAGTTAAAGGTATATGTGCATTTATAAATATAAATACACACACACACACACACACATATATACATAGACATACATTGATCCCCTCTGTGAATTCTTCATTTTTCCGTGTCTTACACAATCCTTCCTCTTTTCTTATTATGTTGAAGAATTCACACCTCATTCAAAATTAGCAAGCATATTTGAGATGGGCCATCTGGAGGTTTTATGACTCTTTGGAATCCCAGCAGTCATTGCTCCACAGCCCAATTATTCTTTTTGGTCAGAAAAGGAGGGGGGGTGTTTGCTACCGAGGCAGAACAATTAAGGGAAACTGAAACAGAGCAATTGGGGGAAACTGAGACATGGAACTGTGGCACAACATTCCACACTCTCTCTTCTGAATATTCAAATCATGGAATCACCTTCCCCCAGATACCAGGAAGATTTCAGCACCATGATTTTGACCAACTCTACCAGGAGCAGATAAACTCAAATAAAACTAGAAAAGGTACAAGGACCTACGGTAAGGGCAAGTCTCTCCCTGATAGTCCCAGAGCTGTTAACAGCCTTCCACAGTCCTCCCTGGTGCAAGCCTGTCAGATCCTCTGCAGTTCTGGAGCTCCATCTCAGCCAGGAAAGCCAGTTCATGGTGGTGGTTCAATGTTAGGTCTGCATTGGTTTGTGCACTACCCTCTGCTTGCAGAGGGAGCAGTAGTGATCAAGGCAGTTGTGCCAGCCCCTCTAGGGCTGCACAGGCCATGAAAGACTTCAAGAGGGAAGGGTGGGGCCCAAAGTTCTTCACCTGACCCCACCCAGAAGAACAGATAGGCCAGGGAACAGTGCTAAAGATCAGAGTATCAGAGTGTGCACACTTGGAACATAAAGACAGGCACCCACAAACTCAGAGGTCTGATACCCAAATGTTCTTGGAGGATGCTGAAATACTGATTAGGTAACTGGGGTTACAGGACTGGGAAATAGATCAGAGAGACTGCCAGGAATCAGAAAATGGTCCCAGAAACTGAGTCTGCCAGGGCAATTCCAACAGAATAAGGGGGTTCAAAGTTAAAGCAGAACTGGCAATCTCACTCGAGTTGGGGTTTAAATAATAAACCAAGCAGGCAGTAAAAAAGGAAAAAGGACTGCTGTAAGGGCTTCCAATTTAAACTGGTGGGTTGGGGGTGGGGCAGAAGTGCCTAAAGCCAAATGAATAGGAAACTAGGGGCACCAGCGGTTCCTATTTTTTTCAAATACTTTTGGGAAAAATCCACTAGGCTTTCCTGGTCCCTATCTTTTATCGTCCCCCCCCTCTTTTTTTTTTCCCACAGAAGGAATCATCCAAGGAGGAGTAAATAGGGCTCTAGTTGTCAAGTTCATCTCACATAACTAATATAGTAGGGGTTTTCCACTCTGGAACTAAAGATCCCTCACACAATTAAATATCCTGAAGGGAACGTTGTGATCAATTGGATAATGCAGATACATATTATCCTAATATTACAGTAACACTTACCCAAAACCTTAACCCAACATTTTCCATCCTTAAATCCAAAACACAGCAATAGGATTGTAACCCAATCAGGATTGCACAGTAATACACAGAGTTTAACAATCAGTTATCAACCACCCTCAGTTCTCCCCAAATTAATAAGGCTCAAAGTCCATTTAGGTGCAGGAGGATGTCTCTTTAAAGAGCTGCTTCATGCTGAGAGGGGTGAAGTGAACTTCTTTTCCAGGGAAAGGATTGGGTGTGTGAAAGCAGGCAGTGATCTGATTCAGAAGCAGGTCAGTAAGGCTGTAACTTGACCAAAATCTAGAACAAAAAACAAACCTAACAAATAAAGGTTAGAACAGTCTGAGATAGAAGGACTGCTACAAAATGTGGAGAAGCCAGTACAGATGTTCCAGTAGCTTCCTATGTAAGGAGACAAGTTTGTCTCATAGGACAAACGGCTGTCAGCTGTAGTTCCCATAAACAAAAAGCAGTTAGGTCTCTCAGACAAATGTGCCAATTGTTCTTTCATTATGCAGAACCTTTAGAGACCGGGATACCTACAGACACAAATATCCAGTAAAAGATAGATGACCAGGCTAAATACTCATTTGCTTAAGTATTAAGGATATAATGATTACATATAGCCAGATTGGAAACAGCAAGGTATGACACGATTGAATTGCATTGATGATTCCTATTGACTTTTGCTCTGATTATAGAAATTAATTACAGGAGGAAAAACAGGGACATGACTAGAACATAATATAATCAGACAAAACCGATTCCTCAGCACATACAGGACACAGGATAAAATAGCTTTAACTCAGTTTTACTCCAGGTAATTGTCCCAGTAACTTTCAGAAGGTGGAACTTTAAAACTCCTAAATAATATTAGCTAGAAGCCCAAGAAATTTTACCTCCAATAACAAATCCCATTAACCAAAGCTTCAGATGAATCCTAAGCAGGCATTTACCATGACCTTATATTGATAACAGCAAGTGATTTGTCCGATGGACTCCCTGGGACTTATCTTTCATATCTAAGTAGATGTTTCATAAGGTGAACATTACAGATCATTTTGCTTTAAAAATATGAATACAGGGGCAGCTAGATGGCGCAGTGGATAGAGCACCAGCCCTGAAGTCAGGAGGACCTGGGTTCAAATCTGGTCTCAGACACTTAACATTCCCTAGCTGTGTGACCCTGGGCAAGTCACTTAACCTCAATTGCCTAAGCAAAAAAATTTTAAAAAAAATTAAAAAAAATATGAATACATAAAAAATTCTAAATTGTGTATTATCTATAGCAGAAACATTCAAAAGGGGGAAAAGCAAAAACTATTCTCAGAATTCCCCTAGATAATGAATACAATTTCAAAATGACTCAATACAATCAATTAAAACTCATACAGAATATCCTATTTTCACATAAAAGGAAGTTTCAGACTTAACATTAATAATTTCTTTTTAAGAATGAAGAAATTATTAAGTCAACTTCCTCCAATTGAGGAGTCCCTACAAACATTTGGAGCCCCAAACCTATCAGATCAGACTGAAATAAAACATTCTGTAATTAACACCATGTAAATGTAGGCTATTCCTTTAAATAATATAATCAATTAATATTTCAATCAGCAAAGAGCTGCAGCTCCTTAAAAACCAGCTATATCACTGAGGGAAGGGGAATTAGATTGTCACCTGGGAAGGCTCTTCCCATGAGGCTGCCCTTTCCTCCCCAATCCACATGGCATTTCTCTTAACCACACAATGCTTCCCGACTCCCACTTCTCACAGCTAACTCTTTAGGGTGCCATGTCCCCCCAAATCCAATCTTCCATTCAAAGGCAGGCCCCAACCTCATAAGGATATCTCCCTTCCTTTTTCCATTTCTCTCAACCCCTGATGCTACTTGTTCCATTCATCTCTTAAAGAAACAGTCAGTGTGGGGGAAGGGAGATGAGTTAAACCTTCACCTTTAAAGCCAAAAGATTCCTTCCTGTCTCTCCCTCCCTCACTGGAATCATCCAAACCAATCAATTGTTTCTACAAATCAATTTTTCTTATCACGTTTCTTTAAATTGCCTTCACATATATATCTTTCTTTCCTTTTTTTTTTTAAAACTAGACTCTTCTCCATTTCCACTTGCTTCAAAACTTTACACTTTAAGACTCACAATATAGTGAATAGCTAAATAACTCCATAAAACTCACACACATATTCAGCATGACAAAACTTAAAACATAACTTATAATGCTTACAAATTACCCAAAATATCTTTCAGAAGGTGACCTAAGTTGTCAGAACCTTTTGAAAAAGCTATTCTTAAACTAACTCAAATCCCATAAAGCTTTTTTTT
>JAJPUD010005055.1:22046-60587 GCA_023553655.1 Myrmecobius fasciatus | reverse complement strand
GGTTACAGAGAATCCTGTCTGATCTCCGCCACCATGGCTCCACCCCCCCCATAAAGCTTTTAGAAATTTCTCTTTCAATGATAAAAGATCAATTATTCAAACAAATTCCTAAGATCTCATACCCAGAATAAACAGATCTACCATGAACAAGGCAACAATAATTATTTCCCACAGTTTGAGTTTAAAAACTAAGTTCTCCAAAATTTAATAGATCAATAAACCAAAAAGGATATAGCTTTTTCCACTTAAGTAAATATTTTAAAATTCCAATTAAATGTTGCAAACAAAATGGATTACCATTTGGTTGTATATATATATATATATATATATATGCACACACACATATACACATAATATGTGTGTATACAGATATATGTA
Organism: Myrmecobius fasciatus; assembly: GCA_023553655.1. NCBI lineage: Eukaryota > Metazoa > Chordata > Mammalia > Dasyuromorphia > Myrmecobiidae > Myrmecobius > Myrmecobius fasciatus. Next base: position 60,209 of record JAJPUD010005055.1, on the reverse strand, counting down.
TATATATGTGTGTGTATACATATGTGTATATATACACACACATATATATATACATACATATATATGTATATATATACACATATTTAAACTGATTCCCAGAAACTTTTCCCAAATTTTAAAAAGCTAATCAGCATCAGTTTCCTTTGTTTTTTCTCTTACCTCCCCCAGGCAGAGCAGCATCTTGAATTAGATAAGACTTTATTGCTCTTTCTGCCAGGGTTTAAAACAGCTAAACTTTTTCTCTTCCTTTTTCTTTCAAATTAGCACAAACAGGTTACAATTAAGCACAAGATGAAAACCACAACATGTCAAGCACCAACATGGAAACAATCCCAATATAAAAACTACTCTTACTATTGTATCCCAAATAATGAATTTTACTAAACTGACTAGATGTAGTTTCTTTTTCTCTCCCAGGCTTGGAGTTCCTGCTGCAGTTGGGGAGCCGGAAAGGGGGAGAAAGAAACTATCTTTGCTCTTATCTTCACTCTCTAGTGACCAATTGTTAAACTGCCCAACTATTATTCTAATGGACCGGTTAAGTACCTTGGCTTTCTTCTGCTAATTTTGTCTCCTCTCTGGAGTTGCCTGTGGTGCTAGGAGGTGGAGGTATAGTAATTAAAGAATCCCGGGGCGGGGTGGCATTTTCTCTGTCCATTCTTTCTCCACCTTTTCTCTGCCTCTTTGGCTTGGCTCAAGAACAGCCAGACCTTTGTCCCCTGACACTAGAGATTTGCATGCTCCAGTTCCTCTGGATTGAAGGGACATTTCCCATTTAGGGCTAATTCTTCCTACACCCTGATCTGGCCCACCCCAAACAAAGGAGCAATGCTCTATCATGCCTTTTTTTTTTTTTTTTTTTTTAATTTTTCCTTTTATATTTTGGGACTTTGTCCCAATTTTGGAGCCAACTCGCATGAGGGCTGTTGACCAGAATTCCCTGACCTTGTTTGGATTGCATCTTTCCCATATTTTCAATTTGGCCCTAAGCCAAATTATAGGTGGGGGTTCCCATCCACAGCACAGCCACCCGAGAAAATCCCCCCAGGAATCCTCTATCATTGAGGTCAGAAGCAGTCCTCAATTAGAAAATTTAGTAGGGTCAGTCCCTTAGACCCCCAGATTCCTGAGTGCTTACTCCAAGCTACACCCGTAGGGCTTTCTGACTGTGCCGGCTCCTCTTATCTAATCTTCAATTCTGCTTTTCACTGAGTCCCTCTGTCTCAGAAGGGAGGGAAGCTGCACTCCCAGAGCCAGAGACCACTCTGTGGGCACGCCTGTCTCCTTTCAGGGTGCACAGCCATCTCCCCCAAAAGACCCCCCCGATCCTGGATGAGCCCGCTTGTGGGATGTGCAAAGCCTCACCCAAAATGACTACTCAGAGGTCTCTCAAAGTGAAAAGCAGAAAAATATTTAATTAGAATCCCATGAAAAGCAGGCGGTCCAACAGCCCCTGAGCAAAAGGGAAGAACTTGGAGGGAGGAGAACTGCAGCATAGGTACACACACACACACACACACACACACACACAGAGTTTTATCCCCTTCAAAACTTCATTAACCTTCAAAAATCATTAACCTCTCCCTTTACCCCTTTGATTGGCTGCAACAATTTCAGTCCCTTTTTTGGACAATTATGACCTAAATTTCTGGTGTGTCCTTGTCTCCTTTCTCCTTGTCATGTGACCTCTGGGAGGACAAACTTAGGCTTACTAGGCTCCTTATACTCTAGCTAATAGTTAAAGATATATGTGTGTGTGTGTGTGTGTGTGTGTGTGTGTGTGTGTGTACGCATTGCTTGTTTCCCTCTGTGAATTCTTCATTTTTCCCTGTCTCACACACGGGCATGGGAAAGTTGCCACTCCTAAAGTCAAGTTTCAGAGCCCTAAGAAGGGCCCTGGTTTTATGATCTAGATTTGTCACATGTCTGCCCAGCATTGGAAAAGGATAAGTTTAAGGACGTGATCAGGTGATTACCTTTGAAAGCAAAGGTAAAAAAAAACCCAAAATTTTCAAATGCTGGGTTTTGCTGAGCCACCATGATGTAATAGAACCTGTGTCCCCCTGCTCTTTGGGGAAGATGGACCTGGGTTGGAGAAATTCCAAATCTCAACCCCTCATAACCTTTGGGAGCATCCCCACCCTCCTACTTGATTCCCAGGGGAAACTCCCACAATCATCCCCACCTACAATTCATTTGGAGATCTTGGACTGGGGCATAATCATCACCCATTATTGATTAGTCCCTCAATTCATCTGGAGATCACTCCCTAGTCCCAGGTCATAGAAGGCTAAATAAAAATCCAGGCTGTGTACCCAAACCTTTGCTAATTCCTAATTAAAAACTGAGGGAACTTCTCAGGGTAATGAACCCATTTTGCCAAAAACCTCACTTGGAGAGCGGGGCTGCGAATTCTTTGGCAAAAAACTGGCAACACCAGCTTGGGGACCTCATTGCTGTTAGGGTACCTCTCATCCCTCGACCCCCAGGGTCAAAATCGTGCAGGGAAGAGAGATCCCGGCTGGCCTGTGAGGAGGACTGTAACAAGCTGCAGTTCTCCCTTCTTGGACTCCAGAGCAAAGAGTCTTCCTCCAGGCAGAAGACCTGGATTTGAGACCCTGCCTATGACTCTCCCATTCCTCTTGGGCATCATTGTCTAGGGTCTGGCCCAGCCCTGCTTCCTCCAAATATCCTCCACAGAAGAGATGTCCAGGACCTGCTCCCCTACCCCACCTCTTTCTCTCAGCAGACAGGTCGAAGAAATGCTATCGGGGCAGGAAGCCCCCAATCTGGCAGCTGGCTGTCCAGACAAGTGTCATGAAGGAGAATGAAAGGCCCCAGCACGAGGGAGTTAGAGAGATGGCAGCAAGTATGATGGGAGCACGCTGGCGGGCAGCTGCACGGGAGAACGGGTTTTAAGGTCAAATCTCTAAGAACTGAAAAGGGAAGAGAGGGTTTCCATTTCCTTCTTCAGCTCTTTTTACTGATGAGGAGCTGAGTGATTTTCCCAAGTTTCACAGTTAATGAGTGACGCCACATTCGAACTTGGGGAAGCCAGATGGGCTATCCACCGCCCTCCCCAGGTGCTCCTTCCTAACAATGAAAGCGTTCCCCAAGTGGGCAGAGTGGCTTCCCTCTTATTTCTGAAATCCTGTGGTTCTACCTTGGCAGAAATCAGGGTTTCAATCTTGCAGGCTCTCCAAACTCTTCCCCTGCATGAGGGGCTTCCTGTCAACCATCACTAATTCTCCCTCGTGGGTAGAGAAAGGAGTGAGCTCCGAGCCCTCATCGGGCCTTGTCCTGAGTGGGAGCTCCAGAAGTACTTGTTAAATTAAAAGAGGGCTTTCAGCCATTGCTTGTTAGGATATTCTAAAAAGCTGGACTGGGGCACTGTGCTTTTGAGGAAAACAAACAAGCCTCTCTGTGAGATTACCCAGTCTCAGAAAGGAGGGAAAAGGAGGGGAGCCATTATCTAGCCTGACGCCCTGACCCAAAGGAAGAACCGTCTTCTTGTTTGCCATAAGCAAATCGTAAAAAGTCACCAATGAATAGGAAAGAAGTCAAAGGGTGGGCATAGAATGGAAGAATCCCCCTGGCCAGAGGAAATAGAGGCAAGAGCAGGACCCGTCCGCCGGACGCCAAGCCTGTTTGCTGGATGCCGAGCCCATCTGCAGGATGCAGCCCCAGTTAAATCAGGGGGATCTTTCCGATAGGTTTGGAGCGATCAGTATGGATAAATGACAGAAGCTGGAGTGACGGGAAGGTGTCAGGTGAAGCAGTCGGCCCCCAATCTAAGCAGGGGGAGCAGAAAGGCATCATGCGCTTCACTTCCTGCCCCGAGAGTGCTTTCGGGGCTGCTAGAAATAGGGAGTGCCTTCGTTCTGCCCAAACTTCCTTCCCAGATCACTGGGGCCGGCCGAAAGCAGACACTGGGCTCCAGGACAACAGTCCGTTAAGTAATACAACACAGGTACAAAGTAAACGAAAGTCCTCATCAGGCCCTCCTGGGGGGATCTGAAGACCCTCAAAGGTGAGGGAGAAGTCAAGGAAGAAGTGGGCAGCCTGTGGGCAGAGAGGCGTGGAGAGGAGACAGGCTGGGACGGCAGCAGCGGGCAGGAGGCTTTTGTGGGAACTTAGGGCCCAGCAACCAGAAGAGGGAGAAGAGGGAGCACTCCCCTCAGGATTCAGCTGGGAGCCACTGCAGCTTCTGGAGCAGGCGCAGAAAGGTCACACAGTAACACACTGCTGGCCCATTTATGGGAGAAAATGCAACAGAGGCATTTAATGTGGGACAGAGCTTATTCATTAACTCTGAGTTCCTTGTGGCACCATTTGGACTCTGCTCTGCTGTCCAGTGACCCGAATATCTCTTTTATTAGCTCTTCTCAGACTAAGGGAAAGCAGCAGCAAACTACTAAGCTCTCAGCCCAGATGGGAAGGCCGCATAGTCTGAGCCAGGACCCGCAGGAAAAGGCCGAGGGACAGCTCCACCAGCGTAGGACAGATCAGAGTCTTAGACTTTTTTTGCTGAGGCAATGGAGGTTAAGTGACTTGCCCAGGGTCACACAGCTAGGGAATATTAAGTGTCTGAGACCAGATTTGAACTCAGGTCCTCCTGACATCAGGGCTGGTCTTTTTTCTACTGTACCACCTAGCTGCCCCAGAGTCCTAGACTTAATGAGTTAATCAACCAGCACTTATAAAAGGCCTACTTTGTGCTGGTATCAGGAATAAAAAGCAAAAATGAAAAACAAAACTACCTTTGCTCTCAAGAAGCTTATTTTCTGTTAGGGGAGATAACAGCCAGAGCTGTATAACAAATATACATGAAATGAAAACAAGGAAAGTTTGGGAAGTGGGACCACTGGAACCTGGAGAGGGACATCAGGAAAGGCTTCATCTGGAAGGCATCTTTTGAGTGCTGTTTTTAAAAAAATAAAAGTAGAAGTCAGGGGACAGTATATTTTTTAAAATATACTTTAAAAAATAATTTTAAAAAATGCATAATTTTTTTCATACAAAAATTATTTTCTTTGAACTTAGGCATTGGTTTTTTAAGATGTCAAGTTAAGGTTTTTTTTTTTTCCCCAAAATTTCACTAATATGTGAAGGCAACCAGGTTTTCAAAAGGCTGTGCCAATGGAGCTTTAGCTTTGCCAGGGTCTCAAAGTATCCAGGGATTAGTGAGTTTGCTCCAAGGATTCTTACAGGCTCCCGGCACTCAGGGGAACAAAGAACTCAAGAGGCAGGAGGAGGGGAGGGCATTGGGGGGAGTAGAGTTCCAGGAAAGGACTATTAATTCTGTTCTGACAGGTTGGAAGAAGCTAAGAGCCACTGAGTCTGAAGCCAAAGGATGAGGGGGATGTAGAAGTATTAGAGATGGGCCATCTGGAGGTTTATGACTCTTTGGAATGCTAACTCTGCAGCCTAATTACTCCTGATGGTCAGGAAGTGGGGGAAGGTTGCTACCGAGGTAGAACAATTAAGGGAAACCGAGATGGAACCATTGAGAGAGACTGAGACATGGAACTGTGGCACAACAGTAGTAGGTCTTCTCATTCTAAAATGAACATTTTTCCCAAAAGACCGTGCTGATTTCCTAAAAGAAATATCAAACATGCTGATTCAATCTATTCTTTCTGATATATATATATATGTATATATATATATATATATATATTTTGCTTTTTGCAGGCAATTAGGGTCAAATGACTTGCCCAAGGTCACACAGCTAGGGACTGTTAAGTGTCTGAGACCAGATTTGAACTCAGGTCATCCTGACTTCAGGGCTGGTGCTCTCTTCACTGCACCACCTAGCTGCCCCTCTGATGGATATTTAAATCCAAATCTTAATTTAAAGCATCAACCCCTACGTTGGAGAACACAAAGTGAGCAACGCAAAAGAGGTCCAATGTTCAGAGCCCTGCTCGATGAATTCATACCACGAATGAAAATAAAGAATAAGGAAAATACTAAAACAAAAAGTTAAAACAAAACAAAACCCAACCAATTCCCCATTCCCCCTGCCCCCAAAGTGACTTTCTACTCAATCCACTTGGGGCCATGATTCTTTTCTTTCATCTCATGATGCTGGAAGACTGCTCCCTGAACTTTGCAACATCAGCAATATTCAAAAGAACTGAATTGCAAGAGAGAGCACACTGCCTTCTTTTCTATTAAAATATCACTGTGTGGTAAACCCTGGCCCTGGCCCTGCTACATGACCCTGTCCCGGCCCTGTCCTGGGCCCTGTCCCTGGCCCTGTCCCAGGCCCTGCTACATGACCCTGTCCCGGGCCCTGTTCCCAGCCCTGTCTCGGGTCCTGTTCCCGGCCCTGTCCCAGGCCCTGCTACATGACCCTGTCCCGGGCCCTGTTCCCAGCCCTGTCTCGGGTCCTGTTCCCGGCCCTGTCCCAGGCCCTGCTACATGACCCTGTCCCAGGCCCTGTCCCGGGCTCTGTCCCGGGCCCTGTTCCCGGCACTGTCCCGGGCCCTGCTACATGACCCTGTCCCGGCCCTGTCCTGGGCCCCGACCCTGGCCCTGTCCCAGGCCCTGCTACATGACCCTCCAGGCTGATGACTTAGGTTCTCCAGGTTAATATGACTATATTTCAACCTTGAAATGGCTAACAATCTTGCATGCAATTACCTTGGTCTCTTGTGCCCAGGCAATGGGCAGGCAGCCCATCAGAGTAGGGAGGACCAGCCACAGAGAGAAGGAGACCTCTGAGCCCATTAGCTGTAGAGTCCGGGGCAAGTCCTTTAAGTTTTCACTGCTCCCAGCTTCTCCCAGGCACAGAAGGCTCCCCCTTAACACCATCCCTTGGCTTCTCAAGCTTCCTGCCAGGCCCATCTCCCTCCAGGGCCGTCCCCCTGGGAATACCTCCAGTTGTCCCACCTAGAACCCGAGGACCCTGTGGCTGGCCTGCAGTCTCCCTCAATAGAGACAAGGTGCCCTGCGGGCAGGACCCTTGAACTCTTTCTGCCCAGGACCAGTTTCCAAGACAGGGAGCCCCCTCCCCCATAAAACCAGAGGCTTGAGCCCCAAGCTTTGCCCCCTACACCTCCACTTTTTTTATTCTAATATTATTACTGCAGGAGGCCAGCAGATCTCTCCCAGAGAGAAGCTCTTTCTGGTTTTCCACTACAACAGTTCTGGCTCGCCCCCACATCCCCTCCCTGAGCCACCCTGAGCTGACCATGCCCACTGTCTCACTTGTCTTTACATGAGATGCCCAGTGGTCTTTAATCTAAAGAATCCTCATTCCCTTACCTTCCATTCTCCTTAGCCTTCTAGTGCCAACCCCCCAGACTACCCGCCAGGCACTCCACCCTCTGCCAGCTGTTTCCAGTGCCCACCTCCAAATGCACAATACTCCTAACCATAATCCTAAATGTCTCCCACCTCCCGCCTCCCCACTAACCCTAAATGCTGCCTCCCAACTCCCGCTTAGCGGAAACAACTGTGCTTAAGCTATTAATGGGAATCTGACTAAAGGCAGAGATGGAGTGTCCCAAGTAGGGAGACTGAGTCATTGGTTTGCTACACAATTCAGCAAGGCAGTAACACAATTGCCCTTTTTGTTCCCTTATGAAGAGTTTTCAGGCACCAACCTGGCAAATCCCATACAACCTCACTCAAAAACATCATCATTTAACCGACAGGAAAAAGAGGTGGAAATCATCCCTTTATCACTTTTCTGTGAACAGTCAATCAGCTCATTAGAGCAAGGATCAGACTGGGTAAAGAGTGAGAAGAATGAAAATGAAATTGGGGTCCTAGGGCCTTGAGTTACCCCTGCCCTAACTCCTCAGGTGTAGAGGGCCAGTATTGTATAAGTCCATGAACAATAGAGTCCGGCCCAGGTATTAGTTGAGAGGTACTCTGTTAGGGCCAGTGATTCAAACTAGTGGCTCACCATCTCTCTGACAATTGCAAAGACATACTTGGTAAATCGTGGTTAGTCTTGAGGGAGAATGCATGCCCCAGGAACAAGGCATTTAGCTATACAATGAATCAAAGGTAAAATGGATGGAAATACATTAGTCTGATAATTAATGCTCTGTACTGATAAATATCACAACTAGTCCCAGTTCTCTTGGTGGTGATGAGCATCCCAACTAGGCTATTGACAGTTCTGTGTTGATAAACATCTTGGTATTGATAGTTAAAGTGGATAGGGAAATGTCACAGTATGGATTGTGCATCTACCCTGGAAGCTATATGATGTCACCTGAACGTAGCTAGTAATATTATAACACTAGCCTAAAAGGGATATAAGCACTGACACCCAGATTAATAAATGGAGATTGCAAAGCAGATCTTCTGCCTGATCTTGGATATTCATTCACACTCAGATATTCACTCACTGGAGCTGGACTCCAATACTTAGGCAGACTGAACAAATGCTTGAGCCTTATGGAAGAGAAGAAAAGCAATTTTTAGGACTTTTGTGGGAAGCACTGGAGACTCCAGAGACCTTCTTTGCTCCAGCTTTCAGACTCCTAGACAAAGCTTCTTGCTTTTACTTCTATGAATGACTGCCTTTGAGACTGCATTTGATTATTTGTTTGAATCTTTATGTTGTGAGTGATGCAATCTGAAAAGAACACAACTGAAATAGCTGAATCTTCAACTATTTAAACAAGATATCACCCATGGAAATCAGGGCAAGTTCAATAGAGATAACCTCGGTGTTAAATACACTAAACAGAACACAGAGTATAACTGAGAGCAGTCAGTTGTCACAACAAAAAGAGGAAAAGAGCTAAAAAAGACTTTAGTCCCCAGATACTTAGGCTCCTAGAGAACAGAGATAGCTATTTAAAATAACACCTATTTAAGGGAAAGAAAAAAGACAACTTCTCATGACAAACTCCACCATCCAGGATAATGGAGCCATCATAATTGGACCCTCACCTCATATTCCCTGGTTATCTAGTAATGGCAAGAAAGAGAAAAAAGATGGAGAAAGCCACTTGATTGTTTCAAACATGTGTAGAGATCATGTGTCAAACCCAAGTTTGATGGTGTAAAGGAGTCAATTCATAAAGTCTCTGATGGTAGACAAGATGGCAAAGGAGTACGTGTGGGAGTATTTATTAAGATCTCCAATCTTAATAAAATAAATCAAAAAGGGAACCAAGAAAGGAACTGCTACCAACTTAATCTAATTTATCAAAAGCTTTGTGAGTTATCTAAATGTGAATTGAGAACATCCTCAAAGAGGGTATTCATGAGTCAATTCACGAAGTCTCTGAAGGTGGACAAGACAGCAAAGGGGTATGAGTGAGGTGGATCTCCAATTTTATTAAAATAAATAAAAAAGGGAACCAAGAAAGCAACTGCTACCGATTTAACCTGTCTAATTCTTCAAAAACTTTGTGAGAGTTATCTAAATGTGAATTGAGAATATCTTCAAAGAGGGTATTGCTATGGAAAAGTAAGCTTTTGTAATGGATATTTCACAATGGGTCACATCTTCAACATTATACAAGTGACTGAAAAATGCAGAGAATACCACATCCCACTATCTTTAAATTTATCTTTTGTAGCTTTTAGAATAACCTTTGACTTAGTCTAAGGACAGCATGGGACAAAGTGAAATCAACAGCGCGAATTTGGTGAGAGAGAGATAATGAGCCATCCAAGAGGACATCTGGATTGGCATTCTGAGGGCTGATTCTAACTGCAAATTTAAACTCAATACAATCCAAACTTTAACCCTGCTCTGACGGCTCAGTATTGATCTTTAACCCAAATCTGAAGGAGATCTTGAACGATTTGGAGCTCTGCCCTCAATTCTTCCCCTAAAGTCAGCCCTCATTCTTAATATGTGCCATTTCTATATATTAAGACTTTGGTTTAGTCTTATTTCACTCTTAGCTATGTACTGCTGATTCACAAAATCAGCTCCAATCCCAACTGTCATTGGTCCCCCACTCTTTTTCTATGCTGATCCTAGCTCTAACCCCACATCTGATATTATGATCAAACCCAGTCTCTAACCAACTCTCCTTCTTTATTTTTGCATTTCCCTTCCTTTCTGTCTTCCTTCATCCTGCTTCCTATCTCCTTCCCACTCCATTCTTCCTTCTTTGTCCCAATCTTTCTCTAATTTCTTCTCTTCCTGTCTTTCTCTTTTTTTCTCTACTCCCTGCATTCCTCCCTCCATTGCTTCCTCTATTCCTTTCTTCCTATCTTCCTTGTCTTCCTCCCTTACTATCTCCCTTCATTTTCTTCTCTCTGTTTCTCCCTTCCTTCTTTCTTCACTCTGTTTCTTCTCTCCTCATCCTCCTTCTCCTCTACTTTCTCCTCTTCCTTCTTTCTTTTTCCTTTCTACTTTTCCACTGACTTTTAAAACTTTTTTTCTTTTTATATATTTTAAATAAGAGTTTTTATTTTAAAAATACATGCAAAGATAGTTTTCAACATATACCCTTGCAAAACTTTGTGTTCCAAATTTTTCTCTTTCCTTTTGTTGTGCCGAAGTTCCCATGTCTCAGTTTCCCTCAATTGTTTTTCTCAGTTTTCCTTAATTGTTCTGCCTCGGTAGCACCCCACCCCTTTCTGACCATTCAGCCTGAGATAATTGGGCTGCAGAGTCATGGCTGCAGGTATCCCAAAGAATCATAAAATTTCCAGATGGCCCATCTCAAACACCTCGGCATCCCCCTTATCTTCATGGCCCCAGACTCAGTGGCTCCTGGCTTCTTCCCAACTTATCAGAATTTATGATCCTTCCTCCAGACCCTCAATCTGTCAGAACTGAATTGATAGTCCTTTTCTGGAACTCCAGTCCCCCCAGTCCTCTGCTTCTCCTGCTTTGTTTTGGAGTGCCGGAGCCCTATGAAAATCGTCGGAGCAAACTCTCTGGTGCTGGATACACTGAGATCCAGACGGCTGGCTAACATAGGCTGCCAGTCTAAACTCTCCATGGACTGGATGTTTTGAGACAAGAGTCCCATTCAGTCCCATCCATAGCTATGGATTCTAAACTTTCCATTACCATCAATAAAATATTTACTAATCTCTAATCTGTAGTACTGCCTCAGTTTCTCCCAGAGCACTACACTTTCTCCGCCTCCCCTAAGCAGCAAGTAATCCAATATATGTTAAGCATGTGCAATTCTTCCACATTTATCATGCTTCACAAGAAAAATCAGATCAAAAAGGAAAAAAATTAGGTGAGTAAACAACAACAAAAAAGGTAAAAATATTATGATGTGATCCACATTCTGTCCCCACAGTCTTCTCTGTGGATGCAGATGGCTCCCTCCATCACAAGTCTATTGGAAATGGCCTGAATCCTCAGAGCCACATCCTTCAGAGTTGATCATTATATGATCTCCTTCTGTCTACAATGTTCTCTTGATTCTACTCACTTCACTCAGCATCAGTTCATGTAAGTCTCTCCAAGCGATCCTGCTGATCGCTTCTTATAGAACAACAATACCCCGTAACATTCATGTACCATAACTTATTCAGCCATTCTCCAACTGATGGGCATCCTCTCAGTTTCCAGTTCCTTGCCACTACAAAAAGGGCTGCAATAAACATTTTGCACATGTGGGTTCTTTTCCCTTTTTAACGATCTCTTTGGGATACAGGCCCAGTAGGGACACTGCTGGATCAAAGGGTACGTACAGTTTGAAAACCTTTTGGGTATAGTTCCAAATTGCTCTCCAGAATGGTTGGATCAGTTCACATTCTACCAACAATGTATTATCCACTGGCTTTTTTAAGCCCTTTCACAACCTGATGCCTCTTTACCCCCTCCTTTCCAGGCTTCTCCCATCTTCTTTCCTTGTGCTTATTCTATGACTTAGTGATCCTGAACTCCAGGTTATTCCTTGAACAAATCTATGAGTCTTGTTCTTCTTCATTCTCACAGAAGATGGCAAGACATTGATGGGCATTTGTTTGATGTCCACAATTATGAAAATGAAGTTGGAGAAATGAAACTGAAATGAGAAAACTGGTACCCACAAGGACATCAAAGAATAATCACGGGTGGAGGTTATCTTCACCCAAAAGAATGGAAGCTCCTTGGGGCAAGGACTGGCTTTTGTTAAGGGATGGTGGAACTTTGAAAAGAAGCTTTTCTTCTTTGCCTCTAACCCTCCTCTGTTACCTCTCTAGGGGAGGAGAAAAAAAGGGGCGCTCTGGAAGAGAAGAGGTTTTCCTCTAGGAAGTAGGGAAGGACCCACTCTGTACTAAACAGAAAGAACAGGAGTTTAAAAGCAGTTAGTGTTTCTGTGTGTGTTAATGTGTTTCAATCAGCTGAATTACAAAGTAAAGGAAATGACTATTCTAGGATTTAAAAGCTCTTGTTTTGTATCTCTCTTTTAAGTCTGTTTGTTTATCAGATGTCTTGATTTAAACGAATCTAGATTTTTCTTAAGATTTCAAGCTTTTCTCCTCAGAGGAGCCTGGGGAATGACCAGGGCCAATGCATGTGGATTTAGGTCCAATCCAGTCTCTTTAAAGAATGGTAGGCACCTCCAATCCCTGTGTCCCCCAACTCCCCACAGTCCCAAAACTCGTCTGTCCTTCTGGCTTGTGGGTGAACCATCATGCATCCATTCACTTTATGTGAAAGTCACCAGAAAGAGATGATTTCCTTCATGACTTGTGATGGATTTTTGCATCAGAATATGTTAAATGAAGAACAAAAAAATAACCAAATGAAACCTTTTGGTGGTAATTATTATTGATCATGAACTTAGTGTTTTTGCATCAAGCTAAAAAAAGTGACCTGCTCTGAACTGTAGATGGGAACTCTCTGATGAGAGGCAGAAGTCCTTGGGACACATTGATTTGCTCTGCGGAGAGATCCAGGCATTTGTATTTGAGTGGAGCCAGTACTCCACTAGTCAAGGACAAATGCCAAGAAATCTCTTTTAGCCTTTGAGGGAAAATGTTCACAAGTCAAGTCTGTCTCTTTTCCTATTTGTCACCAGAAATGTCTACATGGAGCCCTAGGAAAACTTAAGTAGATGGTCGATCCATCAGTCTCTCCCTTTGGGACTACAAGGCCCATTTTTCTGGAGATCTCTGTGGTCTGGACCAGACTGAGAGGTGATGGTTGGCTATAATGAGTCACCAGTAGCCTTAGCGCTCCAAGTTCCCTAGAGTAGCCCCTTGCTGGTGTTACCCCTGATCAAATGAGAGAGTCAGGCAGCTCTGCAACTAGCTAGTAACTCTTAAAAAACCCAGAGAACTCTTACAGGTTAGCACAACCACAATCAACTCTAATAATAAAATAAAACCAGATTTAGCAGTGGTCATAAACAAAAGGCTTTCTTTATTCCCCTGAAGGAGGAAAACTAGCCACATGTGCTACTGAACAAGTCAGTGTTTTCTGAGTGAAAGGGTAAATGTGGGATTAATATCATATTTCTATATCACTGTTCTATGAGAAATGATGACTAGAATGAACGCTTTCTGGGTTTCAGAAAAACCTGGAGAGTCCTCCATGAACTCAAGCAAAGTGAAATGTACTGGCTACAAACTAACAGCAATGTTCTGGGATGAGCAGCTGTGAATGACTTTGCTGTTCTCAGCAATACAATGATCTATGTCTACTCTGCCGGACTTATGAAGAGAAATCTTATCTATACTAAGAGAAAGAACTGATTGTGTCTGAATAGAGATTAAAGTATTCTCTCTCCCTCCCTTCTTCTTTCTCTTCCTCCTTCCCTCCTTCTGTCCTCCCTCTCTCTGCCCCTCCCTCTCTCTCTTTCTCTCCTTTTCTCTCCCCCTCTCTCCCTCCTTCCCTCTCCCCCTTTCTCTGTTTCTCTCCCCCTCTCTCTCTGTCTCTGTCTTTGTCTCCTTCTTTCTCTGTCTCTCTTACTCTCTCTGTTTCTGTTTCTGTCTCTTTCTATTCTCTTTCTTTCTCTCTGTTATTTTATTTTGGGGGGAGAAACCAATGTTTTCTTTCACAACATGACTATTATAGCAATGTTTTGCATAACTTAACATGTGATTTCTTAATGGGATCCGAGGGGGGTTGGATAAGGAGGAAATCTACAACTCAAGTCTGAAAAAGAAATGTAAAAATTGTTTTAAATGTAACAGGGAAGAAGAAAAATATTAAAAAGAGAAAAATTTATTTCTACATTTGTTTTGAGGGTTTTTTTAAAGCTACTTCTCTTCCATTTGGAATATAGAGAGGTTAACAAAATTTAATTTGCTGTCTTGGGGCATCTTTGATGGAGAAAGGCTTCCACTGATGGAGATCTTCTGAAAATAGCATAAGGAGGTGAATGTAACTGGCTTTTAAGTGTGCCCAGAGTGATGACTTTTTATTAATTGGGAAGGCAGAAGAAAATCTTATGTTAATTCCACAATGTAAACACTATTTTGTGGCCATTGATGCTTCCTACTGTTTGTTGTCATTTTGGCAAGTTGAGGATGATTTTCCTGGTTAGGAAATCAAATAGTGAATAGTCTTTGGTATGTCTCTTGATTAATTATCAAGCTGGGGCCTTATAAAAGGGTCAAAAATTCAAAATGAGCAGATATGTTTTTTATGTTTTACAGCTTTAGGATATTTGTTCTAGCATAGGCTCAAGTGAACAAGTTAGAAAGAGCCACACATGTATGTGTTTTGAGGGGCAGATTTTTCTCCTTGCTGCACCTTTCGATTTCAGGGGGAAGTTGCTTTCTTGCCCAAATCATAATATGATGCAAGATGGTGGAATTTGAGTTAGCAAAACATTCCTTTAACTTCTCCACATGGAGGGTAAGAAGAAGTAACTTTTTCCTTAGATGCAATTTCGCAGTTTCACAATTTTTTATTTTGCTGTCTCTGTGCTTTTGTGTGGTACTTTTATTCTGTCTTTCTGTATGTTTTAAAGGAATTTTTTAATGCAGGGAATCAAGATAGTAAAAATAGCCTAGCAAAAGAGATTCCCTCAGAAGAAAACCTAACTGATCGAGGGAAAACAGAAAATAAAAACAAAACCAGTTAGTTCATCAAAAAAATTCTCTCTTTGTCAAGTCAGGATAATTAAAAACTGCATTTCAGACACTGATCTCTCCACCTGTAGATTTGATGACGACTCTGGAGCAGTAACAGATCACTTTAATGCTGTGTTTACAAGTCACTATCCTCCTTCAGAAAATGAAATAGAATTGTGATTCTGCTCTTCAAAACAAGCAGTCACAGAAGCAACAAATAGGTTAGCTCTGCTAGAAAGGGTAGTCCCTAACTTCAGACATTTTTGGAAAACTCACAATGGAACTCCAAATAACTCTGAAGATTACTGGAGGTGAGACTGTATGAATATTTGTGAAATAGAACTTCAGGAGACAGTGCAAGAAGAGCTGAAATGGGAATCACTTGTATGAGAGATTGTGCAAAAGGGCCAAGCCATATGCTCGTGTGCACCCAATCAACCCTGCTCATGCACATTGTCATTTGTACCCATTTTGTTCATCAGTTCCCATGAAAAACCTGAGAATATTTCTTTAATTCAGATTCTGGTTCACACAATATGCCTTTTGAGCACATCAAATGCATCACTTTATATATTTTCTACAAAAAAGGAATGAGAAAATAGGAAATGAAGGGATAGGACTTGGAGGAAGATCACATTGCCAAATCATGGTGGCCGGAAATCTCAGTCCAGGTTATCCCAGCTCTCTCTCCTACTGTCTCAGGGGCCCTGACACAAGCAATATGGCAGGCAAAGTCTACACTTCAGATCCACTTAAGTATTTTCACTGAGGAAGAAAGGACCATATTGCTCAAAATTATAGAAAGAAAAATGGAGCTCTAGGAATAAAAAACAATTGCAGCAGTCAGTTCCCTAAGGAGCAGTAATGCATGAAGGGGAAGGGATGAAGACTGAAGACCTCAGATTGATTTTTTCTCAGACTTCAAGATCCTAGCCACTACTTCTCATTATGTGCTCCCTTTATCTCTCCCTTTACCCACCTCTCAAAAGTGTATTTATTTATTTAAGACTTAAATGTATAATAATAAAAAAGACAAAATAAAAAAGACAAAAAAACTGGCAAGTAACCAGCATAACATCGCTTGTTGTTTTGCTCTTCAATCATGTTAGCCGATCTGGTAGGTGTAAAATGATATTTGAAAATTATATCCATTCTTTATGGCCCAAGAATCTCTGCCTTATCCTTCCAGTCTCCTTCATGATAGACCTTATCTATGATTGATATTTCTTTCTTGTATCTTTCATTCACACTTTCATTCACTCTACTTACTGGGTTATGTTTCACAAAGTTCCAACCCATGCTCCAGTCCAAGCCATGATTGAGAGCAAAAGGAAATAATGTATTGATGTCTCTGACCACTGTACAGCTCTGGGAAGCCCTGACTGTGCCCTGGTTCTACCCACTATGGCAATTCTCTTTGCCGTGCCAAAGAATTGGAAATTGCAGAGATACCCATCAATTCAAGAATGGCTGAACAAATTGTCCCATATGGTTATGATGGAATACTGCAGGGCTGTAAGAAATAATGTTCTCTATGGCACAGGGAGGGGCTCTGTGCCCCCATGCCTCCTCATCTCTGTCTCTTAGCTTTCCTGGATTCCTACAAGACTGAGCTTAAATATCCTTCTGCAGGAGGCCTTCCCTAAACCCCCCAATTGCCAACGTCTTTCCCTTTGAAGATTTCTTTCATTAATTCTCTACAATGCTTACTTGAGCTGAGTTTCCAGGTAATTCTCACCTTATATTGTGAGCTCCTAGATGGAAGAGCCATGTTATTCTTTTCCTTTGGATCTCTGGCATTAAGCACAATGCTTGGCACCCAGAAAGTGCTCAAGAAATTGTGTTGTGACCAGTCAACTATTGAGAGAAATTCAAGCTTCAGATCAGGAAATCTTCTAGACAAGTAGCACTCCCTAAGTAACAGTGGGCAGTCTTCCTTCACTACCTCCATGGAAAGTCTTTCATTGGCTTGGTCCAGTATGGCCTAGATTGATAATTTTGAAATCTTTCTCATCCCAGAAACTATGTGATTATGTTAATGAAATATCAGAAGACCCTTCCCTCATTTTTATTCCATGCAGGAGCCCACCGGATGATAAATATCCTCAGATTGAAATCAGTTCATGATGTAGACATAAAGAATGATATTATAAACAAATTAGAATAACACAGGATAGTTTACTTCTCAGATCTGTGGAGGAGGAAGGAATTTGTGACCAAAGAAGAACTGAAGATCAATACTGAACACCAAATAGATAATTTTGATTATATTAAGTTGAAAAGTTTTTGTAAAACAAAACTATTGTAGACAAGATTAGAAGGGAAGCAATAAACTGGGAAAACATTTTTACATTCAAGTGTTCTGACAAAGGCCTCATTTCTAAAATATAGAGAGAATGGACTCAAATTCATAAGAATTCAAGCCATTCTACAATGGATAAATGGTCAAAGGATATGAACAAACAATTTTCACATGAAGAAATTAAAAGCATTTCTAGTCATGAAAAGGTGCTCTAAATTACTATTGATCAGAGAAATGCAAATTAAGACAACTCTGAGATACCACTACACACCTGTCAGATTGGCTAAGATGACAGGAAAACATAATGACGAATGTTGGAGGGGATGTGGGAAAACTGGGACACTGATATATTGTTGGTGGAATTGTGAACGGATCCAACCATTCTGGAGAGCAATTTGAAACTATGCTCAAAGAGTTATCAAACTGTGCATACCCTTTGACCCAGCAATGTTTCTACTGGACCTATATCCCAAAGAGATCTTAAAGGAGGGAAAAGGATCCACATGTGCAAAAATGTTTGTGGCAGCCCTTTTTGTAGTAGGAAGAAACTGGAAACTGAAAAGATGCTCATCAATTGGAGAATGGTTGAATAAATTATGGTATATAAATGTTATGGAATATCATTTTTTTCTGTAAGAAATGACCAGCAGGATGATTTCAGAAAGGCCTGGAAAGACCTACATGAACTGATGCTGAGTGAAATGAGCAGAGCCAGGAGATTATTATACATGGCAACAATAAGACTATATGATGATCAATTCTGCTGGACATGATTCTCTTCAACAATGAGATAATTCAAACCAGTTCCAATTGTTCAATGATGAAGAAGCCCTTTACACCCAGAGAGAGTACCTTGGGAATTGAGTGTGGTTCATACTCAATATGATACTAAGTGAGATACTCATATTATCTCACTCTTTTTGTCATTGTTTTCTTGCATATTTTTTTTTGCTTCTCTCTTTTTTCTACTTGTTTTATTTGATTTTTCTTGTACAGCACAATAATTGTATAAATATGTATGCATACATTGGATTTAATGTATATTTCTACCATGTTTAACATATATTGGACTACTTGCCAAATAGGGGAAGGTGTGGAGGAAGGGGGGGGAATTGGAACACAAGGTTTTGCAAGGGTTAATGTTGAAGAATTGTCCACACATATGTTTTGAAAAACAAGAAGCTTTAATTAAAAAAAGATAAATATCCTTAGCCTAATCTAGGCAAAAGGGGGCCCCACTTGGATCAAACATATCCCTTACTGAACAGAGAAGTGCTGACTTACATCCTTGGGCACACTGAAATTTGATTAGAATTGTAGGCAAGACTGGAATAGTGCTTTTCAGTTTTGTTGAAAGGACAGGAGACCCCAGAAGCTACTGTCTCCCAGATTTCTGGCTCTAAGCAAAGGCTCTTATTTTTACTTCTGTAAAGTACTGCCTCTGAGGTGGTTTTCCCTGATGGTATTGGAATGTTTTGACAAAATATAATCCTTATTTGAACCCTTAGTTTCTTAGCAACGTAACACCCCATATCTGAAAAGAAAACAAGTGAAATAGCTGAATCTTCAAATGTTTAAGCAAGATATCAATCTTGGAAAGGAGACAAAGGATAACAGAGATACTCAGTGTTAAATACACTAAGTAGAACACCAAGTGTAAATAATGAATCAGTTCCCACAAGAAGAGGAAAAGAGCCAATAAAGGACCTTCTTCAGCAGACACTTGACCTTGTTTCCATGAGAAGAGAGATGATTATTTAAAATAGCACCAATTTAGAAGAAAAAAAAGAAAAACTTCAGTGAAATCTTAGAAAGAAGGCTGGATGATTACTAGCATTTCCCAGCAGGTATCAGCAGTACAAGGAAAAGCTATTGAAAGGATCTTGATATGATATCTAAGGAAATAAAAGCAGAGCAAAACATATTTAAGGAAGAAAATAAAGAGAAAAAAAGAAAACAGAAGGCTTCTCATGACAAACTGTCAGGGATAATATATTCATCGGTCTTGGACTCTAACATATTATTTATATTTTTTATATTTATATTTTTTATCCTCTACAGTTATTTTAAATGGAATTTCTCTTTATCTCTTACTGCTGAACTTTCTTTGTAATATATAAAAATGCTGATGAATTATGTGGATTTATTTTGTATCCTGCAACTTTATTAAAGCCGTGAATTGTTTCTAGTAGTTTTTCAGTTGAATTTCTAGGATTCTCTAAGTATGCTATCACATCTCCTGCAAAGAGTGATCATTTGGTTTCCTCCTTACCTATTCTAATTCCTTTAATCTCCTTTTCTTCTCTTATTGTCAAAGCTAGCATTTCTAAATACAATATTGAATAGGAATGGTGATAGTGGGCAATCTTGTTTCACCCCTGATCTTATTGGAAATGATTCTAGTTTATCCCCATTACATCTGATATTTGGTGATGGCTTTAAATAGGTGCTGTTGATCATTTTATGGAAGACTCCTATACTCTTTAGTGTTTTTTAATAGGAATGCTGTTGGGTTTTATCAAATGCCTTTTCTGGATCTATTGAGATAATCATATTATTTCTGTTTCTTTAGTTATTAATATAATCAAATGTGCTAATAGTTTTCCTAATAGTGAATCAGTCCTGCATTCCTAGTATAAATCCATGATGTATCACCCTGGGGATAATTTGCTGTAATCTCTTTGCTAATATTTTATTTAAGATTTTTGCATCGATATTCATTAGAGAAATTAGTCCATAATTTTATTTCTCTTTTTTTACCCGACCTGGTTAGGAATCAGCACTATGTCTGTGTCATAAAAAGAATTTGGTAGTTTTTCTTTCCTTATTTTCCTAAATAGTTTGCATAGTATTGGAATTAACTGTTCTTTAAATGATTGGTAGAATTCACATGTAAATCCATCTGACCCTGGAGATTTTTCTTAGGGAGCTGATTAGTAGCTTGTTCTATTTATTTTTCTAAAATAGGACTATTTAAGTAATTTATTTTCTCTTCTGTTAATATGGGTAGTCTATATTTTTGTAAATATTTATTCATTTCACTTAGATTATCATATTTGTTGGAAGTTTCTTGGCATTAAAAATATAGTGAATGATGAGTGGTTTTTTTTTGTTCATAGATGTGGGTTTATTTGTTCATAGATCCTTAATGTAATCCTTTGTATTTAATTAATGGATGCAGATAATTTATTCAGAACCAATTTTTTTTTGGTGCAAATAGTTAATTTTAGTTTGGTTTTGTTGTAAATAAATAACAAATTCTGACATATTATTATTCCTTCCTTCCACATTGACTGAAACCTCTCAATTTGTACATTTCAATTACTCAAACTTCTTGTTTTTTATCTATGCTAAATGCCATCTTGTTACCAGATAGTTTCTTGCTCATATCTGTTTATGACACAAAATTCAGCCCTTAACTCTGATTTAGAGTCTATTATCTCTTCCCAAGTTGTAAATGCCACTAATGCCATGAATCTGTAAAATTTTTAAATGATCTTAATTCTATTTTGCTTTAATATTCCCTTTCACAATTCCTTCCTTTTTTAAACCTCACCCACACCCCCGTAAACTTGCTTAAAAGTCAGCATCTCTTTTGTAATTCCATCCCTCAACTACTTTCCTGAGAAACTAATTAGCCTAAAAGGTCCAAATATCATTTTTTCTTTAATTAAAAGCTTTTTATTTACAAAACATAGGAGTGATTTTTCTACATTGACCTTTGCAAAACTTTTTTTTTTTGTTCCAAGCTTTTCCCCTCCTTCCCCCCACCCCCACCCCTAGATGACAGGTAATCTAATACATGCTAAATATGTTAAATTATATGACAAATCCAATATATATATATACACACACACACACATATCTATACAGTTATCTTACTGCACAAGAAACATCAGATCTAGAAAGAGAGAGAGAGAAAAAAAAACAATCTAAGAAGGAAAACAAAATGCATGGAAATATTCACAGAAAGCATTAAAATGCTCTGTTGTGGTCCACACTCAGTTCCCACAGGCCTCTCTCTGAATGTATATGACATCTTCATCGCTGAACAATAGGAACTGGTTTGAATCACTTCATTGTTGAAGAGAACCACGTCCATCAGAATTGATCATCGTATAGTCTTATTGCTGTGTATAATGTTCTCCTGGTTCTGCTGATTTCACTCAGCATCAGTTCCTGCAAGTCTCTCCAGGTCTCTCTGAAATCGTCCTGCTGGCCGTTTCTTACCGAACAATAATATTCCATGACATTCATATACCATAATTTATTCAGCCACTCTTCAATTGATGGGCATCCTTTCAGTTTCCAGTTTCTTACCACTACAAAAAGGGCTGCCACAAACATTTTTGCACATGTGGGTCCCTTTCCCTCCTTTAAGATCTCTTTGGGATATAGGCCCAGTAGAAACACTGCTGGGTCAAATGATATGCACAGTTGGATAACTTTTTGAGCATAGTTCCAGATTGCTCTTCAGAATGGCTGGATCAGTTCACAGCTCCACCAACAAAGTATCAGTGTCCCAGTTTTCCCACATCCACTCCAACATTCATCATTATCTTTTCCTGTCATCTTAGCCAATCCGACAGGTGTGTAGTGGTGTTATCACAGTTCTTTTAATTTGCATTTCTCTGATCAATAGTGATTTGGAGCACCTTTTCATGTGACTAGAAGTAGTTTCAATTTCTTCATCTGAAAATTGTCTGTTCATATCCTTTGACCATTTATCAAATGGAGAATGGCTTGAATTCTTATATATTTGAGTCAATTATATATTTTAGAAATGAGGCCTTTATCAGAACTTTTGAATGTAAAAATATTTTCCCAGTTTATTACTACCCTTCTAATCTTGTCTGCATTCATTCTGTTTGTACAAAACCTTTTTAACTTGATATAGTCAAACTTATCTATTTTGTCATTAATGATGACCTCTAGTTCTTTGGCCACAAATTCCTTCCCCCTCCACAGGTCTGAGAGGTAAACCATCCTACATTGTTCTAATTTGTTTATAATATCATTCTTTATGTCTAGATCATGAATCCATTTAGACCTCATCTTGGTATATGGTGTTAGGTGTGGGTCAATGCCTAGTTTCTTCCATACTAGTTTCCAATTTTCCCAGCAGTTTTTGTCAAATAGTGAGTTTTTATCCCCAAAACTGGGGTCTTTGGGTTTATCAAACACTAGATTCCTATTGTCATTGAGTATTTTGTCCTGTGAACCTAACCTATTCCACTGATTGACTGCTCTATTTCTTAGCCAGTACCAAATGGTTCTGATGACCGCTGCTTTATAATATAGTTTTAGATCTGGTACAGCTAGGCCACCCTCATTTGCTTTTTTTTTTTTTCAGCAAATATCAATTTAAATCACTTTAGTTTCTCCTATCATCTAGTTGTAAATAGAATCAACATGTTTTGGTTGTAGTTAAGGATAGTTCAGAAAGAAAGATCTAAATGATGTACTTCCAATTCTGACTATGTCATTGATAGTCAATTTTGCTCGGTCTTCTTGCTAATTGTTATAAAAAGACCCTTTTAACTCTCACTCTGGGTCTTTGGTCATTGAGAGAGGCCATTGATCATTTATTAGTTATGAAAGAAATAATTCATTTGGACCCCTATTCTATTCCAAACAGTATTAATCAATATGATAGAATTATATCAAAGTTTTGTATATAAGGCCCCAGAACTATGAGCTGCAGATTCTAAGTTCACTTAATTAACCTTAGGAAATTAACTAAAAGCCTTCCATCCTTGTTTTGCTTTGTGATGATAACCAAGTTCAGTTTGGCAGAGGTAACAACAATGTGGAAAGTCCCCCCAAATATTTTTGTACCTCCACACCAATCCTTTGTTTAATAGGAGCAGATGACCATCATATGACCACTTAGATCACTGACTGTGATGACTTGTACCATTTCCTCTTGCCCAAATTTAGGAGAAGCCTGTCCATCTTATGTAGAGATATTCCTTGCTTCAGCCAACCTGTGATTCTGCTGAAGTCCACTTCATTAAAGAGGACCATGGATGCTTTAATAAAGTGTCATTGACTCAGACCTCTGCTTCAGTCTCTCTTATTGTAGGTGAGATCATTTTAATTTCCATGATTATTGCTATCTAATAAAGGGATCATATTTAGAACATAGTCTCTCAATTTCCCTTAATTTTTTTTTAATATAGCAGTTTATACCAGAGATGGGACATGGGAGGGGGAAAATTGGGAAAGACATTTCCGATGAAGAGTTGGGGAATCCTTAGTTCCAAGACTGGCTTGAAGAGGGCTTTTTTTTCCCATCAACTCCTTCCATTTAGGAATTACTGGTTTTTGACATTGCTGTTATTGTTGTCAGTTTTCTGTGAGCCTGATCAACCTGTAGAATCTTGCCTGTGTAAAACATAAAAATATTTTTTTTTCCTGCAAAACCTTAATAAGAAATCCTCTCCTCTCTTTTTTAACATCTGCCAAATTAAACAGGCAAGAAGAGACAGAGATAAGAGAAAAATGAATCTTTGGATCCCAAACTGATAAAGAGAAGGTGTATGCAGTGGGTAGAGCACCAGTCCTGAAGTCAGGAGGACCTGAGTTCAAATCTGGTCTCAGACAGTTCCTAGCTGTGTGACCCTGGGCAAGTCACTTAATTCCAATTGCCTCAGGAAAAACAACAACAAAAAAAGAAAACAGAAAAAAAAAGAGAGAAGGTGTAAAAAGAAAACTCAGTGGAATAAAGATGGATTCCATAGGATTGAGAGATAATAGATGGTTGGTGGCTAGATTTTGTTTAACTTTGTTTTTATACTAGAGTAAAAGCAGGGATCATAAAAAGACATAAGGAATATGATAGCATGATCTCTAGCGACATCCTGTGGCCAAACTGGGGATAGCAACAAGCTTGCCTATTGGTATTTGTGCTTGTATATAAGCTTGATCACTGGTGTACAGTATTTGTTATGTGGCAATATTCCTTTAACTAATTTAAAAGGGAGAGAGAGGGTAGAGTCAAGATGTCAGAATAAAGAAAGGGACTTTGCTGAGCATTCCCAAAATCCCTTCCAAAAAACTTTAAAATCATCCCACAAAATGAATTCTGAAGCAGCAGGACCCACACAAGCATGGGATGAAGGAAGTTTCCGGCCCAGAATGACTTAGAAGGTCAGCAAGAAAGATCTGTTGCAGTAGGTGACAGTGGAGAGCAGTCTGGGGCAGGCCATACTTGCATCCTGCTATCCAGGCAATTAAATCAGCAGCAGTGCCTTCCAGAGCTCTCAGCCCATACATGGTAAGGGTTTCAGGTAACTGGTCAGACTGAGATTACAGGGCTCTCTTTGGGGCACTTCATGGAGACTCTTGTTGCATTGCTCCTACATATATTCAGGTCAGAGTTCTGGGTCACAGGCCCAGGGTAAGGAGGAGCATCAGCACACCAGAGCTTGTGGTAGTAGGGAATAGGGATCCTGATCACAGTTCCAGGGTAGAAAAGAGTTCTTATGGACACTCAAAGCACAAACCAGGAGAGCAGTGACCACGCCTTTCCTTAGATCATACCACTTTGGAACTGCTGCAGACTTATAGATTTCCAAACTAGGTCTGAAAAGAGCTGCACAAAACTTCCTCGAATCTTGGGACAGTGCCTCCTTCACCTTGGGAGCAGAGCCCAACTTAAACAGAAAGCTGAAAGTTGAGAAATAGCCTGAAAAATTTAAAAATAAATTTTACCCAAGAGTAGTGAGGACATATCTTCAGTTGTTAGAAGTGTGTGTGTGTGTGTGTGTGTGTGTGTGTGTGTATGCATGATTCCTAGACACAGAGAAATGGCACCTAAGATGAGTAGAGTCATGAGGAAGTCAGAAGACAAGCTTGGGCCAAATATTGGGCTCAGCTTGAAATTTCAGCAATGGTGGAACATAAAGAAAAGGTTAGGTTGGGCTCTGTGGAGGAAGAGGCATTTAAAGTTCACCATGGAGGAAGTTGGGGAACTTGAGTGACTTACATTTCGATCCAGACCCTGAGCTGGTCCCTTGAGACTCTGATTTTCAGAAAGAGGATTGGTCTTAGCTTCACAAGGCCTAAGCTCCAATGTGGGTCAGCTCTGCAAATTTCTCTCTTGACTTGCATAAAGTAAAGCCCCTAGTAGATATCTGAGGGAGGATTTGATTTCTGGTTCTCTTGACTCCAGGGTCAGTGATTCCCATCTTGGGAATCAGACCTAGTAGTGGTATTGCTGGGTCCAAGGGTAAAAGCAGTTTAATAACTTTGGATATAATTCCAGATTTGCCTCCAAAATGATTTGAATCATTCACAATTCCACCAACAATGAATTAGTGTCCCACTTTGTTTCTTGCAGAAGGAGAGATTAGATCTAAAAGGAGATGGATGATGGAAAGCTCAGCATTTCCGGGGAAGAAACTCACAAGCAAAGGTTCATGAGTGATGGATCCTACGACTTCACTAGGAGACAAATCTGTGCTGGACTTCACAGAGTCAACACTGGAAAGAAACCTTAAGAACATCACCCTTGTGGGGAAGGCAGATTTAGTCAACAGTTATTATTTATTTACCATGAAAAACTCCAGGCTAGTGTCCTATTGCGTGACCCTGAACAAGTCACTTAATGCTATTTGCCTCACTTTCCTCAGTGAGAAAAATAAGGTGGCAAAGAAAATGGCAAACCATTTAATTATCTTTACCAAGAAAACTTCAAATATGGTTCTGGACAGTTGCCGAGGAAACCCCAAATGGGGTAAGAAAGAGCCCGATATGACTGAAATGGCTAGAGCACCACAACAAATCTCTTCTTCACTTGCTTAGAAAAAGTTTCATAGCCATCAGTGTAGTCCAGATTGTGATTAATATCTCTTAAGAACTCTTTTCATGTTTTCCTGTAGATAAGACTTTATTTTTGACTTTAAGGAAATTAACCAGAGGACTTCTCAACCAAACGTGAGATCCAAGTTTGGAGAAGGCAAAAACAGGTCATTTTGAGTACATAAAATTTAATAGATTTTTATACAAACAAAACAAAGTATAGCCAAGCTGAACATCAGGAAACTAGGAAACTAGAATTTTTACTTGGATAAAGTTTCTTTGCAAAAAGTCTCTTTTCTCAAATATACAGAACTTTAATTGAGAAAAGGCCAGAGCTTATGAACAGACTTTTTTTGGGGAGAAGAAATCTAAGACATCAATATTTATATGAAGAAATTATCTAAATCACTAAATCTGTAGAAAAATGTGGATATATGCCCTTTGACCCAGCAATATTATTAGTTGGTCTTTTCTCAAATAAAGGAAAAGGCATACATATGAGAATATATATGTATATATAGTAGCTTTCTTGTGATGGCAGAGAATTGGAAGTTAAAGGGATATTAAGCAATTGGGGAGTGGCTGAATAAGTTATGCTATAAGAACATGATGGCTTATTATTTTGTTGGAGGAAATGATGAAGCAGATGCTAAAAAACAAACCTGGGCGGTCCTACGTGAGTAGATACAAAGGGAAGTGAGCAGCCAGGAAAATGAAGGCTGTAACAGCAATATTATACAGAAAAACAGCTGTGGAGGACGGTTTAACCTCTCTGTGAACTGAATACTTAGCATACCACCTGGTATATAGTAGGTGCTTAAAAATGTTTCCTGACTGATGCAGAAATTCTTCTGGAATTAATACGATTGAGTCTCCAGTTCAAGAGCGATTGAGCCATTCTCTCATTTTCTGTATTCTAAGGAAGGAAGCCCATTTTGGATCAGGCTGGGCGTTCTTGAGACTAAGGTGGTTCAAAGGCATCACTTTCATAGTATTCCAGGTGTGATTTTATGCTTTTCATAATCAGTGGTCAGACAATCCATCAAATAAAATTTACTTCTATGTCAGAAACAAACTTGTTTTTGGTGACTCTTATCCTATTATCAGGAGGTCTTATTCAATGGAAGCCTATCTCCATCAAGAACAACCAAAGACAGAAAATTTTAATTTTTTTTTTCTGAAGTAATTGGGGTTAATTGACTTGCACAGAGTCACATAGTTAGGAAGTGTTAAGTGTCCAAGATCACATTTGAACTCAGGCCCTCTTGACTTCCAGGCTGGTGCTCTATCCACTGAGCCACCTAACTGCCCCTTGAAAATCTTATTTTTTTAAAAAACTCTATTTTCCAAATTGAAGAGATGTTGCTTAAAACACAAAAATAAACACTCAAAACAAGTATAGAAATACAAGATTAATCTTCATAATTATCATTTCCGTGAGAAGAGGGTCTGATTCATGCAGTATTCAGGTGGAGAGCCTACACACAGACACAGAGTCCCTTGCAGCATGTCTCCCTTAGGAGAGGCTGCAGCACTTGGGCCAAAAAGAATATTGGGAATTTCTGGTAAGGTTCTGCAGGTGGGGGATTCTCCTTCTTAAATCCCACTACTAATACTCACTATCTCCTTTGAAATTTATCATAAAGGAAGATGGAGGCAAATGTCCCCATAAGACATCATTTATTATGAGGAGCATGTGACCTGGTAATAAAGGATAGGTCCAATGGTTCTGCCTTTGACCAAGAGACTCTAAATTGAGTATATATGACTTTTTTTTATAAGCACAGAACAAAAAACAGACAAAAATCATCTACTCGTCCAGCTTCACAGACATGAAAGATTCTTACTGTTTGCTTCAAAGGAAGCAGGCATGGATACCCTATGCCATGAAGGAAGACAACCTCTTACTACCTTCAAGGCATGTCTGTGAATTTACAGGGCCCAGCTATACCCAGAGGTCCCTGGGAAATTTGATAAGACCACCCTAAGTGTGAAAGATGGGACCAGGGCAATTCTCCTAGCCAGGTTGTCCTGGCTTCTCAGAAATAGTCCAGAAATATTGCAAGAGATGCTGAAACAATTCTGAGATAATATTTTATAAGAGTAGAGTATTGAGAACAAAGTATATCTTTAACTCACAGCAATTGTATCCTTAGTATCTAATATCTTTTAGCACTCCTAAGTTTCTCTACTCATAAATTAGAGAAAAGGCTTCAGATTTAACAGAATGGTAATAAGATAAAATCAAATAGAAGACCTAGGATAAGACATGGATTCCCTCTTGATCAACATGGGGACTAGGGATCTTGCTATCCACAAAATTGAAGACATGGCTTTCTGGCTACACCAGCAACCCAGGACTAAGGGTTTGAAGCCCCCAACAATAGGAATCTTCCCTGCTCCTTTCAGATCCATAATTTATGGATAACGGCTGGGATTGGAATCCTTAGCAGCTGCACCTTCCTGGGCAAGACTTCCTGTTTCCCACAAAGAAAGTAAACACCAGGGGAGAGGGTCTGTATCCTGTGACCTATAAACAGGAAATTCCCGTCCTGTCATGCCCCTTAGCTCCATGACCTCACAGTCTTAGACCTCACACCATCTTATAAAGCAGCAATTATGACAATAGTTTGGTAGGATTTCCTTTGACTCTGCTCCTACCCTGATGGGGACCCTCGTTGCCTCATGTGAAATTTATATGACTTCATATGTAAATAGTAGAATATTGCTTGTCTTCTCTATGGATGGAGGAGAATATATATAGAGAGAACATTTGGCAGAGAAAATAAATAAAACTTAAGGAATAGTCTTCTGGTTGCTTTGCCTAACAAATATTTCCTCAGGTACAGCCTGCACTGAGATGTCAAAAGGATCATCCTAAAGGGCAAATCTGACCATGTGACTTCCACCTGCATTGAATTCTGGTGCCTTTCTATTGCCCTTAGGACCTGGAAAATTTATTACTGTGAAAAGGCCAATTTAATTGGGTGTGCTCTTTTTGCTCAGAAAACCACTGTAATCCCCTTTCTACTAAAGAGAGGTGGCTGATTAAGAAATTTTCATGATTAGGAATTTAGTTGCTATTGTATTTTAGAATTGATCTATGTCACTTGATTACATTGTACACCAAGTTAGTTTGATAAGTTCCCATTTGAAAGATTCATTTTTGCTTTAAGGTGGAATAAGAGAGATATCTGTCATTTGAGAGATTTCCAACTAATTTACTTCATGAAAGTTTAGTGATAATTCCTTTCATCGGGGTAAAATTGAAGCTCTTTTTAAGAAAGAGAAATCCTTTTAGGAAGGAATGTTTAAAAATCTTCTGTAAAAGTCTTTTGTGTGATTTTTAGAAAGGTTATTGAATTTGATTTGTGAGTTAATTTGTTGTAATAATTTGATCATTTTGATAACAATTGTGTCCAAATCTGCCATGATTAATAAAAACTTTATTGCTTGAGGACAAAGCTTTTTAAAACCCTAAATATTTGTTGACTTTCATTTTTAGGTTGTAGTGTTCTTGGACCAACCTTAAATGGCTACTTTCAGAAAACCAATCTTTACCAACAGTTCTGAGATTTGAGACTAGTGAATTTCTGTCTATAATATGTTCCTGGAATCACAGAAATTCTCCTTTATAATTTCATGAAATATGATGTCTATATTCTTCCTTTCAAAATTGCTTTTGGTAATCCAATAATTCTTAAATTTTCTCTCTTTGATCTATTTTCCAAGTCAGTTGTTTTTCTGAAAATATTTTTCTCCTTTTCTTTTATGCCTTCATTTTGTTTTATCATTATTTGATGTCTCATGGAGTCATTAGCTTCCATTTGCCATTTCTAATTTTTAAGGAATTATTTTCTTCTGTGAGTTTTTGTACTTTCTCTTTAATTTGACAATTTTAAAGGAGTTGTTTCCTTGGGGGAACTTTTGTATTTTCTTTTCCTTCCAGTCAATTCTGTTTTTAAGGAGTTGTTTTCTTTTGCAAATCTTTATACAACTTTTTCTATTTTCAGTGTTTCAAGCTGTTGACTCTTTTTTTATGATTCTCTTGCTTTTCAAAATTTTTCTTCTACTTCTCTTACTTGCTTTTCAAAATACTTTTAGAACTCTTCCAAGAATGGTTTTTTTCAGTCCTGAGATCAATTCACATTTTTCTTTGTAGCTTCTCTTGTAGCCATTATTACATTGATGTCCTCTTCTAACTTTGTGTCTCAATCTTCCCACCCACCAGAGTAACTTTCTATGGTCAGGTTTTTTTTTTGGTATTTTTAAACATTTTCTATCTATTTTGTGATCATGTACTATATGCAAAAACTGGAAACCCAACCTTGTGCTAGGGCTTCTGCACTGGAAGGGGTCTGCCTGCTTGCTTATACTGGATTCTCTGCCTCCCTGTTGGCATGCTTTGGGGGGGGGGGGAATCTCCTTGCTAGCCTGCCCCTGGTTTGAAGTCTCTCTATTTGCTTGAACAAGGGGTGAGAATTTACTTCCAGTTTATCCCAGGCACCCCAATTTCTAAACCTTCTAAATGAACCCACTCTGTCCTCTGTAGATTAAGTAATAAGGACAGAGGCAAGAAAGCAGGAGCAGGAGCAACAATTAAATTCAAGAGAAAGTACTTCCCCAGCCTGGAGAGACCTGCCTATATGAAGAATCTCAAAAGATTTATGTTTGTGAAGGGGAAACTATTCTTTCCCAGGATCGCCAACATGGAGGCAATTGAAAGGATGTGGATTAGTTTGAGTTTGGGGACAAAGACTAACACTATAATAATGGCTTACAAAAGTCAGGTAAAGAGCAGACAGAGGAACCCAGACAGAAAAAGGGAGACTGGAGGAGATGAGCTTTCTCTTCTTCCTTTACATCCTAGGCCTTAGACCTCAGAGATGAAAGGGACTTGAGACTCCAGCTAGCTCATCCTCCTCCTTGGACAGCCAGGGTTCTTATACTTTGATATTATGGAACTTTCTGGCAGACAGTTTGCTGAGTTCCATAAACCCCTTATCAGAACAAGATTTTGAAATCATTGAGAGTGCTACATTTCAAGAAGAGACTAGTGAAATTAAATTTATAATTTCCCCACCCCAATCCCCCACCTCTGCCCCATAGTTCTTGGGTCCCTGGGAAGACTCCAGAGGACTTCTGGATGGCTGACCCACGAACTTTGCCTAGTGCTAATAGCAGTGACGTACTGCAGAGATTCTGCCAAAATGAGCCATCCCAGATCCACCAAATGTGAGAGTTGGAAGAGACCCTACTGGCCTATGGGCCATGATGTCATGAACATGATGTGTTCATTTGTTTCTGAGCCGGATTTGATTGAGGCAGAGTTGCCCAAAGTGGTCCAGCCTAGCTTTCTCCTCCAAGGACATCAGACTCCAGTGGCACAAAGACTGAGATGGCCCAGCATGCAGTGGGTGAAATGAGCTTTTGTAAAGGTCCCAGTTTGTCTGAGCCCCTGCAGGCCCTTTGAATGACTAAAGGCTAGGTATGAATTGAAATGAATTGAAATTCTTACCATGCCAAAGGTATCAATCTGGGCAGAGAAAACCTTCAGAGTTTCCAACCAGAAGAGAAGACTCTGCTATTTACACTGATTCTAAGGGAGCATTACCCAAACCAGGGATTCATGTCCAGATCCTACCACTGGGGGCAGCCAGGGGTCTTACCATTACCGGTCTTTAGAGTACTACTGGAGATGGCCAGTCATGTTCTTGAGAAGAGTCAGGAGCCCAAGGGGCAGGAAAGAGAAGACAACTTTAGAGTTAATCAGTTACATGCTCAGGAACTCCTTCTTTGCCTGTTTGCCTGCCTCCTTTTATGCCCTCTAGCTCTCAGTGCCATGGAGAAATATAAAGAAATACAGCCAAGTTAAAGCTGGGGAGGGTCTCCTCAGATCTTTGTGCTCATACCTGTGCTTCATCACAGGTCAGGGTATTTTCATGCGTGACTGAATGTCTTACATAAACAAGGTATACATGGCATTAAACTAAAAAGACATATTAATCCAACACCAAGAGACATAGCAAAAGAAAACAATGTTTGAAGCCAAGACTGATTATGAAACCAATCAATAATATTCTGGGCAGTTTTAGCCTACATTAGGCCCTCTCTCTTATACCCTTATCACCAACCCCCAACCCGTGGGCTTCTCATGGACAGGCGTTACACAAACCTTGTATATCTGTAGATGCATTGTAACTGAGCCTGGAGTTTCAATAACTCTCCTTCTGCTCCTATCTCCCCTGATACTTCCCTTCAATCTTTTATCATCTGATACAATTGTTCATCTATCTTAGCCTGCCGGGGAAAACCTGCTGAGACCCTCCTGGCTAGCTCCTCTCTAGATCTAGCTTGGACTCTACTGTTTTGTACATTAGATATGGACATGGCAAGAGAGACTGAGGAAGCTATAAGTGAAATTAACAGAACGATACCCCATATGACACAGCTGATACATCTTTCTTTTCTAATGGGACTAAGGTCTATTTCCTTATTTTCTATTAGGATATTGAACATAGGATCAGTCTTAGTATGATACCATTTCTCCCTTTTTACAGGAAGCGTTGATACATAGTAACAACAAATACAGTCTGATTTTCAATTTTAGGGTCCAAGAAATCACTAACAGAACAATTCCAACAAGTAACATTGTCAAAATCTAAGGTTTCTTTGGTAACAGTTTCAGGGGCTCCCCACATGACCCCGTAATTCCCTCCCAGACAGGCTTTAGTATAGAACTGGTATTCAATTCTTGTGCCATTTGCCCAAGATGTTTTCTCATGTGCCAACTGCTGACTCAATTCTTGAGTGACAAGAATGTACCCCATGGAGGTTTGTGCTTTATAGGGGGCCAACCTGATGATCCCTTTATGCAGACACATGGCTGCAACCTTCCCATGTGGATGAGGGTGTCTCTATGACAGAGCATCCCCTGTGTGCCCAGCATGTGTGTCACATGATAGCCCATTCCTGTTGGCCTGTCTTCTCCTGGACATTCACCTTTTTTTCCTTCTTTTCTTCTGCTTTCTGGACAACTCTGAAGTGTCTGGTGGGGATCCACTGCTGAAGGTTTTCTGCATATCCTGGCCCCCACATTTGAACCCTATAGGGCCCCCCATCCTTCAGGACCCTTTTTCATTACCATGGTCTCATTCATAGGGGGCCTTCTTAGTGAAGATAAGATGTCATCTTTTAGTGATTCTCTCTGTTTACCAGAGAGTATTTTATAGCTGAACTTAAATCATTTGAATCCAATTTTAAGTAATTTATTGTGTACACTGCTTTATCTACATCTTTCTGAGTGACCCTACCTCCATCTCCCTCTTTTTGTTTTTTGATAAACTTCTTGAGGGTCTGACTAGTCCTTTCTACAATGGCCTGTCCTGTGGGGTTGTAAGGAATCCCAAAAATATGATATATGGAGAATTCCTGTAAGAACTGGTTTAATAGTTTTGAGGTATCTGAGGGGTCATTATCAGTCTTGGTGGTGTGTAATATATCCATAGAAGCAAAACAGTGAAATAAATGATTTATTACATGTGAAGCAGCTTCCTCTTATTGAGAGGATGAAGATACAAAGCCTGAATAAGTGTAGCATCAATTTGCCATATATCATTTGGCTTGTCACCTCTGGGGTTAGTCTCCAGCCCTAAAGGTCTTTGAGAATTATATGTTGGTACTGAGAAAGTAAATTTATCCCTGTCCTCAGGGGGAAGGAGGATAGAGTAAAAGTGTGTGGGATAAAAATGTGATTCCCGATTGAAAACCATTACTCAGAAATCTCTCAAAGTGAAGATTAGAAGTTTATTTGAATTTTGCCAAATTCCTTGGGACAGTCATTCTTCTCCAGCCCTGTGTCAAGGAGAGGAAGGAGTGCACGCCCCCTTCTCACCTGAGCCCATACTTATAGAGAAAGAAAGGGAGGCCCACTCCCAGGACCTGCCAATCTCCAGAACAAAGCACTTCCCACCCACTTAAGGCCCGATGATATCATGATATCAACCAGACCCTTTTTCAAATCAGTAACTAGCAGATAGGTTCTGGTCTGCCTTTGATGGTTTTTTTTTTTTTTTTTCTTTTTGCTGAGGCAGTTGGGGTTAAGTGACTTGCCCAAGATCACACAGCTAGGAAGTGTTAAGTGTCTGAGACCAGAATTGAACTTAGGTCCTCCTGATTTCAGGGCGGGTGCTCTATCCACTGCACCACCTAGCTGCCCCTGCCTTTGATGTTCTAAAAAGCCACAATTTATCTCTTTTCCTGCAATAGCATCCCCAATGAAAAACCCTACCAATTTCTCACAATCATTATTCTGAGAAGTCCTCAGTTTCCCATCTCATTCAAAAGCAATCCTTAATATCTATTATCCATAATATCTATTATCCCTGGGGATCATGTCTGAGGATGACAAACCTGCCTGTAAAGAACCCATGTCTTCCAGGACTGAGTTTACTTGTCTCAAATCTGTTAACATTCTTCATTTACCAGCTTTTTTTTCTTTATAACAAATACAGGGGAGTTCCATGGGCTGTTTGTTTTCTAAATGTGTCCTAACTCTAGTTGTTCTTGTACAGAAGTTTCTAAAGTGAGGAGTTTTTCATATGTAAGATAGGCTGGGTGTTTTTCCACTTCAAAGGGGAACAAGTACTCCTTGTTTCTTTATTTCTTTGTAGAGCTGCCTAGCCCATACCTCTTGCTCCTCTAGCTCAATTACTGGGATTGCATTTCCCATCCTCCCACCTGGTCTTAAGCTCACTAACCTATGGGGCACTTTCCCTCTCCTTCCTTCTTACTGAAAGGTTTCCTCTAAGTTCACTGCCAACTCACAGAGTCCCAGTTTGGGCGCCACCACTTGTCCAGATCCTATCACCAGGAGCAGCCAGGGGTCTTACCATTACCAGTCTTCTTGAGAGGAAGAGTCAGGAGCCAGAAGAGAGGGAAGGAAAAGACAGCTTTATAGCTAATCAATTACATGTTCAGGAACTCCTTTTTTGCCTCTCCCCCTGCCTCCTTTTTATTCCCTCTAGCCCTCAGTGTCATGGACAGGTATAAAGAAATATAGCCAAGTTAAAGCTGGGGAGGGTCTCCTCAGATCTTTGTGCTCACACCTGTGCATTTATCACTGGTCAAGGTATTCTCTTGCATGACTGCAAACACACTGAGGTCCTCAGCAATGGTCCACGATCATAGTCTCAGTTTGATGGAAAACAGGCCCTGAGTACATGCCCAGTGGAGTCTGGAAGTACCAACAGCAGTCCTGCTTGTATCCATTCTATTCCATGCTGCTGTCCACCAACCTGATAAGCTGACCCTGCACTAACCCAGCTTGGTATTTTCTTATTTTCTCAGACTAAGCCTCAAAATGGCTTCAGCAAGGCCCTTACACTTAGACTTTTCCCACTCAAGATCCCTCTTTGCCCCAGGAAGTTTTATTGTGACCCCAAATAAGTAAGTATGTAAAATAGATATGCAAATAAGTATGTAAATAAATATGTAAATCAAACATTTACTGATAAAAAATTATAATTTTGGGACTCCCACATTCAGCAAGACCCCATCTGGGATTTTGAATCACTGTTTAAGAAGCTCAGACCTAAACCATGTGCCATAGAGGCTTGGGATGGGCCTATAGCTGACCATGCAATGAAACCCAGAATGATTTGGATTTCAAAGCGTAGTTAAGTAGTTCCATTCAAAACACAATAGGGTTTTTTAAAAGTCTTCTTTTCAGAGTTATTGTTCAAGAAATTAAAAAGAAAAATTGCAGGACCAAAGGAAATTGTCTCAGCTTTTTGAGAAGAAGAATAAGAAGCAGCAGGAGGCCAGCTCTTACCTTAAATCTCCCTGTCCAGAGGGCAGCTGCTACTACTCTCAGACAACTGGGTAAAGACCTTCTCTTAAGAGCCTGGTTCACTCCTTCATACGAGTCTGCGAGATTCATCAGAATCTATGAATCTGAATCATACGAGAATTCATACATATGAATCATACGAGCTTCATCAGAATCTATGGCAGAAGTAGTCTTAAACTTGGATCATAATCATAGGGGGCATGGTTGTAAGAAATACATGTGGCAAGGTTTAACTCACATTGTCTTCTCTGGAACTTCTCTCTGTGTAGAGACTTCATGTGGTACCCTTGTTATTTTTGATAGTCCTTCTTTCTTAAAGAGGACACACACCCCCAGTTTGCCCCCCAATCACTTTGTCTCATTAAACTTGATGTAGGATTTACTTAGGGAACAACTTTGAATGGATTACTTGTGTAATATGGGATAGTCTGTAGTTTATTTCCTATAGTCTTTCCCAGTGACCCTGTTTCACAGTCCTTAAATTAGCAAAGCCAGAAGCATTACAAATAGGAGAGTTGGAAGAGGTCAGTTCTATACAAGACTAATCTCTCTCTTTCTTTCTTTCTGTTCTCTCTCTCTCACACACACATGTACACACACACACACACACACACACACACACACACACACTGGCTCCAAGATTTACCATACGGCAGAAATATGATTCATATGATTGATTTTCTGACTATTCATTATGGAATCTATGGAAACTAACTGGTGTGATTACTCCTTCTTCAGGATATGTCCAAGTTACAGTAGTGAGTCTACTTTGGTCCACTGGGCTCCAGTGTTAAAGATTTCCCCTTTGGGCCTGGGGTCTGACATTAAGCAACACATTAACCCCTCCAGGAGAACTACTTTCTGCATCCTTCTGGGTGGCGAGTGAACTATCTTTCATTCATTTACATTATGTAAATGTCACCAGAATGTGATAATTTCCTTTATGTTTAATACTGGATTTTTTTTCTATCAGAATATGTTTTTTTAAAGTTTTTTATTTGTATAACATATGTATGGGTAGTTCCCCAGCATTGATCTTTACAAAGCTTTCCATTACAAATTTTATCCCCAGTCCCCTCCCCTCCCCCCTAGATGGCAGGAAGTCCACTACATGTTAATAATGTTGAAATACTTGACAAGTTGGGCAAGAAAAATCCTATCTACAAGAAAAAAAAAGAAAATCAGAGAAAGGAAACACAATGCAAGCAAACATCAATAGAGAGCATGAAAATGTTATGTTGTGGTCCATATTTCATATCCCTCTCTCTGGGTGTATATGGTTTTCTTCAGTGAACAATTGGAACTGGTCTGAGACAATTCTTTGTTGCAGAGAACCATGTCCATCAGAATTGATCATCATATAAGTATTGTTGTTGCTGTGTATAATGATCTCCTGGTTCTGCTCGTTTTACTCAGCATCAGTTCATGCAAGTCCCTCCAGGCCTCTCTGAAATCGACCTGCTGGTTGTTTCTTACAGAGCAATAATATTCCATAACATTCATATACCATAATATATTCAGCCACTCTCCAATTGATGGGCATCCCTTCAGTTTCCAGTTTCTAGCCACTACAAAAAAGGCTGCCACAAACATTCTTGCACATGTGGGTCCGTTTCCCTCCTCTAAGATCTCTTTGGGATATAGGCCCAATAGAAACACTACTAGGTCAAAGGGTATGCACAGTTTGATAACTTTTTGAGCATAGCTCCAAATTACTCTCCAGAATGGTTGGATCCGTTCACAGTTCCACCAACAATGTATTAGTGTCCCAGTTTTCCCACATTCCCTCCAACATTCATCATTATCTTTTCCTGTCATTTTAGCCAATCTGAGAGGTGTGTAGTGGTACCTCAGAGTTGTCTTAATTTGCATTTCTCTGATCAATAGTGATTTGGAGCAACTTTTCATATGACTAGAGATGCTTTTAATTTCATCATCTGAAAATTGTCTGTCCATATCCCTTGACCACTTATCTATTGAAGAGTGGCTTGAATTCTTATATATATGAGACAATTCTCTATATATTTTAGAAATGAGGCCTTTATCAGAACCATTAAATGTAAAGATGATTTCCCAATTTGATGCTTCCCTCATAATCTTGTCTGTATTAGTTTTATTTGTACAGAAACTTTTTAACTTAATATAATCAAAATTATCCATCTGGTGTTCTATTAGGAGTTCCAGATCTTCTTTGGACATAAATTTATTCCATCTCCACAGGTCTGAGAGGTAAACTATATTA
>JAJPUD010005055.1:0-17046 GCA_023553655.1 Myrmecobius fasciatus | reverse complement strand
TCATTTTTATTATGTTCTCTCTGCCTACCCATGAGCACTTAATGTTTTTCCAATTGATTAGGTGTGATTTTATTTGTGTGGAAAGTGTTTTGTAGTTTAGATCATATAGTTTCTGACATTTTCTTGGCAGATAGATTCCCAAATATTTTATCCTATCATCTGCTATTTGGAATGGAATTTCTTTTTGTATCTCTTGCTGCTGACCTTTGTTGGTAATATATAAAAATGCTGATGATTTGTGTGGATTAATTTTGAATCCTGCCACTTTGCTAAAGTTGTGAATTGTTTCTAGTAGCTTTTTAGTTGGGTCTCTAGGGTTCTCTAAGTATACCATCATGTCATCTGCAAAGAGTGATAATTTGGTTTCTTCATTACCTACTCTGATTCCTTTTATCTTTTTCTTCTCTTATTGCTAAAGCTAACATTTCTAATAAAATATTAAATAGTAATGGTGACAATGGGCAGCCTTGTTTCACTCCTGATCTTATTGGGAATGGTTTTAGTTTTTCTCCATTACATATGATGCTTGCTGATGGTTTTAAATAGATGCTACTGATCCTTTTAAGGAAAAGCCCATTTATTCCTATACTCTCTAGTGTTTTTAATAGGAAAGGGTGTTGGATTTTATCAAATGCTTTTTCTGCATCTATTGAGATAATCATATGGTTTTTGTTAGTTTGGTTATTAATATAATTAATTATGCTGATAGTTTTCCTAATATTGTACCAGCCCTGCATCCCTGGTATAAATCCTACTTGGTCATAGTGCACTATCCTGGGGATGACTTTCTGTAATCTCATTGCTAATATCTTATTTAAAATTTTTGCATCATAATTCATTAGGGAAATTGGTCTATAGTTTTCTTTCTCTGTTTTCACCCTACCTGGTTTAGCTATCAGTACCATATCGGTCTCATAGAAGGAATTTAGCAGTATACCTTCTTGTCCCTATTTTCTCAAATAGTTTGTATAGTTTTGGAATTAATTGTTCTTTGAATGTATGGTAGAATTCACATGTAAATCCATCTGGCCCTGGAGATTTTTTCTTAGGGAGTTGGTAAATAGCTTGTTCTATTTCTTTTTCTAATATGGGGCTATTTAAATAATTTATATCCTCTTCTGTTAACCTGGGCAATCTATATTTTTGTAGCTAGTCCTCCATTTCATTTAGATTATCAAACTTACTGGCATAAAGTTGGGCAAAGTAACTCCTAATTATTGCTCTAATTTCCTCTTCATTGGAGGAAAGTTTTCCCTTATCATTCTTGAGACTAACAATTTGATTTTCCTCTTTCCTTTTTCTTATCAAATTACCTAAAGACTTATCTATTTTGTTGGTTTTTTCATAGAACCAACTCTTAGTTTTATTTATTAATTCAATAGTTTTCTTATTTTCAATTTTATTAATTTCTCCTTTTATTTTTAGAATTTCCAATTTGGTATTTAATTGAGGGTTTTTAATTTGTCCTTTTTCTAGTTTTTTTTAATAATAAGCCCAATTCGTTGATCTTTTTTTTTCTCTATTTTATGTAACTAAGCATCTAGAGATATAAAATTGCCCCTTATAACCGCTTTGGCCGTATCCCACAAATTTTGGTATGTTGTCGCATTATTGTCATTCTCCTGGATGAAATTATTGATTGTGTCTGTGATTTGCTCTTTCACCCATTTATTCTTCAGGATTAGATTATTTAATTTCCAATTAACTTTTGGTCTGTTTTCTCCTGGCCTTATATTGCATGTGATTTTTATTGCATCCTGATCTGAAAAAGATGCATTTACTATTTCTGCCTTTTTGCATTTGATTTTTATGCCCTAACACCTGGTCAATTTTTGTATAAGTTCCATGGACTTCTGAGAAAAAAGTAAACTCCCTACTGTCTCCATTCAATTTTCTCCATAGATCTAGCATACCTAACTTTTCTAACAATTGGTTTATCTCCCTAGTTTCTTTCTTGTTTATTTTGTGGTTTGATTTATCTAATTCTGAGAGAGCAAGGTTGAGTATAGTTTGGCTGTCTATGTCTTCTTGCATCCCTCTTAATTTCTCCCCTAGGAATTTGGATGCTATTGCACTTGGTGCATATATATTTAGTATTGATATTGCTACATTATCTATGGTACCCTTTAATATAATATAGTTTCCTTCCTTATCTCTTTTGATTAGATCTATCTTGGCTTTTACTTGATCTGAGATAAGGATTGCTACCCCTGCTTTTTTTTGTTCACTTGAAGCATAATAGGCTCTGCTCCAGCCTTTTACCTTCATCCCATATGTGTCACTATCTTTAGATGTGTTTCTTGTAGACAACATATTGTGGGATTCTGGTTTTTAATCCAGTCTGCTATCTGCTTCCGCTTTATGGGAGAGTTCATCCCATTCACATTCACAGTTAGAATAACTAATTCTTTATTTCCTGCCATCTTATTTACCCAAATTATGTTTTTCCCTTTCCTTTCCCCTTTCTCCCTTCTCCACTCCTCAGTACTTTGCTTTGATGACCCCCTCCCCCAAACAATCCAGAATCCTTTAGATCCCCTCCCCCTTTTTTTACTCCTTTCCCCTGATTCTTCTATTTTCCCTTCTATTAATTTATCCCTTTCTTTTCCTTCTTTCCCTCCCACTTCCCTCTAGCAACAGACCAGTTTCTATGTGAAATCAAGTGTCTGAGATACACTTTTAGAACCCAACCTGATGAGAGTAAGATTTACACAATGCTCATTCCCCTCCCCTCTTTCTCTCAATTATATTAGGTTTTCTTTGCCTCTTCAAGTGATTTTACCTTGCTTTTTACCTCCTTTTTTTTAGATCTTATTTTACCACTTTTTCCTCTTTTCCCCAGTATGACAACCTTTCCCCCTCTAGTTTTCTTTTTCATATTATCAAAGTAATATCTAGTTAATTATACCCCCAAACTTTAAGTATCCCCATAGTAGAAATAAAGTTCTCAAGAGTCCTTTCCTTTTTACGTTTTTATGCATCTCTTGAGTTCTGTGTTTGGATGTCGAATTTTTTGTTCAGATCCGGTCTTTTCATTAGAAATAGGTGAAATTCACCTATATCATTAAATGACCATCTTCTTCCCTGGAGGATAATGCTCATTCTAGCTGGATAGCTTATTCTTGGCTGTAATCCAAGTTCCTTTGCCTTTTGGAATATCTGGTTCCAGGCCCTTCGATCCTTCAATGTGGAGGCTGACAGATCATGTGTGATTCTAATTATTGATTCTCAGTATTTGAATTGTTTCTTTCTAGCTGCTAGCAGAATCTTTTCTTTGGTTCGATAGACCTGAAATTTAGCCATGATATTCCTCGGGGTTTTAATTTTGGGGTCTCTTTCAGGAGGTGATTGGTGAATTCTTTCAATGGTGATTTTGTCTTCTGATTCTACAATCTCAGGGCAGTTTTCTTTCAGGATTTCCTGGAAGATAGTGTTTAGATTCTTTTTTTCATCATGGCTTTCAGGAAGTCCAATAATCCTTAGATTTTCTCTCCTAGATCTATTTTCCAAGTAAGTTGTTTTTCCTAGAAGATATTTCATATTTTCTTCTAATTTTTCATTTTTTGTTTTTGTTTGACTGATTCTTGAAGTCTTATTGAGTCATTCACTTGCATTTGTTCAATTCTTATTTTTAAAGTGTTGTTTTCTTCAGTTACCTTTTTAAGCTCCTTTTGTAACTGGCCAATTGAATTTTTTTGTTCATTGCCTCTTTTTCCACTTCACTAATTTTATTTTTCAGTGAATTATTGTCTTTTTCAACTTCACTAATTTTATTTTTCAATAAATTGGTGTCTTTTTCATATCTCTTTTGTAGGGCATCATATCCTTCTTGCAAGATATTGTATCCTTCTTGCACTGATTTCAATGTATTTTCCCATTTATCCTCCAGGTCTCTTTTGAGGTTCTTTATGCAATCTTCCAGAAAAGTCTTTTGAAAAGGGGACCAGTGATGGTCCTTAATAACTTCCTCTGGAGTTTTGTCTAAAGGAACCTCAGGATCTGGGGTCAGCCCTTCTTTCTCTCAATAGAAGCTGTCTATGGTGAGAGCTCTCTTTTGCTTCTTCATTTTTTTAGACAGCATGGATGTCTCTTTAAGGCTCAGAAAAAAACGGCGGCTGAAGTTCTTTGCCCTGGGGCAATTCCGCGAATTAACTTAAGGTGCTGGGCAGGTGGGGGCTAGGACTAAGTCTGAATTACTCCTTAAACAAGGCAAGTCTGCCAGAACACATGCCCTCAATCAGGGCAGAGTGTCCCAAGTGCCTCAGAGAAGCTCCAGGTGTTTGGAGTTTGGAGTTTGGAGTTTCTGCCACAGGGAGCTGAGTCCCACCCTCACTACTGGCCTCACAACTGTTTATCCTTCCGTCCAAGTTAGACAAACCTGATATGAAGTTCTTCAGAGAAATCCGAAAGCAGTGTCCAAATATTTCTGGGTTCGTTGACTTGAAGATCAGTTCAGAGGCTTATTTTATTGTTGATTTGAGAGAAGATCAGAGGAGGACGCAGAGAGTCATGTTTTCACTCCGCTTTCTTGGCTCCTGTATCTCTATCAGAATATGTTAAACAAATTACAAAATGTTGAACCAAAAAGGACCTTGTAGGAGCAGTTAGGTGGTGCAGTGGATAGTGCACCAGCCCTGAAGTCAGGAGGACCTGAGTTCAAATCTGTTCTCAGACACTTAACACTTCTTAGCTGTGTGACCCTGGGCAAGTCACTTAATCTCAATTGCTTCAGCCAAAAAAGAAAAAAAAGGGACCTTGTAAATTTCTCATGAGAACCTGAACTTAGCCTTACATACTAGATCAAAGTGACAAGCATGACCATAGAGTGACCTTGCCTATTCTTGTTCTTCTGCTTAATTGGGCATCACACCTGTGAGGTGCTTCTACAGAGAAGATCAGTTATTATTCCCCCAAAATACTGATCCTGGAAGGTCCCTTTAAGCCCGCTCCCATCATTGTATACATCCTGTTACTCCCATGATTGTATACATCCTAATCTCATTCCCATCATTGTGGGCATCGGCTTATTGCTTTAGGCTCTGAGAAATAGAAGTTTTTGTATAACAGTTGCCAGATGACCTAACTGCCTCTTTTTGCTTCTGTATCCTCATATATAAACACTGTTCCTCAGTCACTCTGGACCGAA
Source organism: Myrmecobius fasciatus (assembly GCA_023553655.1). Classification (NCBI taxonomy): domain Eukaryota; kingdom Metazoa; phylum Chordata; class Mammalia; order Dasyuromorphia; family Myrmecobiidae; genus Myrmecobius; species Myrmecobius fasciatus. The sequence goes on along the minus strand of JAJPUD010005055.1, from coordinate 11,900 downwards.
TGATTTTTTATTTGCTCGGCTAGCCTAAACTCTCCACAATTAAAAGATTAAAAACCAGTCTCCATCTTGCCTCAGTTTCTCTGGCATTGCAAATAATAACCAAATGAAATTTTTAGTGACAATCATTTATTGATTGGGAACTTACGGCTTTTGCTGTTAGACTGAAAAACAACTGGGACTTGTCCTGAGATGTAGGCAAGGGAACTTGGGATGAATGGTACAGACTCTTGAAAGAAAGAGTCTTTGACTTGCTTTCAGTGATAGGTCCAAGTATATCTGTTTGAATGGTTGTTAAACCAACTTTACCAAAGACAAATGGCAAGAAGTGTTCTGCAGCCTTTGAGAGGAAATGCTCACAGTCCAAGTCTGCTTATATGGATATGACCTAGTACAGGCTACATGCAGCTCTGGGAGCCCTAAAGCTTCTTCAGTTTCTACCCTTAGTCCTGCAAGGTCGATGTTTTTCTGGTAGTCTTTGGCTACAGACCAGGTGGAGTGAAGGTGGGTAGTGAGAAGAAGCAACGATGGGCTTGCAGAGCTTCAAATTCCCCAGAACGGTCCTTCCCAAGGTCCCTTTTGGAAAGCAGTGGCTTCCTTGTCCTTGGGCTTTCTTGCTACTCCACAGAGGACAGAGGATTTGTCATTTGTCCAAAGTTGCTTATCATGGGTTGGGTTATGGAGGGTGGTCCCTCTAGCAAGCCAAGAAGAATGGAAGGGATTCTGATGCTAAATGGCCCCATTTAGCCTCTGCTACATTCAGAAGTGAACCCATTCCAAGTAAAGTGGAGCCAAGTCTCCACAAGGATAAGGGTTGTAGAGGGGAACAAGTGCACCCTTCAGGGGGATTCGGTGGTACTTCTGCTCTTGTGGTAAACTAATGGCTGAAGGACGATTTCAGAGAGGCCTGGAGAGATTTGCATGAACTGATGCTGAGTGAAATGAGCAGAACCAAGAGATCATTATACACGGCAACAACAAGACTATATGAGGATCAATTCTGATGGACATGGTTCTCTTCAATAATGAGGTGATTCAAACCAGTTCCGATTGTTCAGTGATGAAGAAAGCCATCTACACCCACAGAGAGCCCCGTGGGAACTGAGTGTGGACCACATCATAGCATTTTCACATTCTCTATTGATGTTTGCTTGCATTATGTTTCCGTTCTCAGGTTTTTTTCTTGTAGATCCAATTTTTCTTGTACAGCAAGATAACTATAAATATGTATACGTATATTCAATCTGTCATGCATTTTAACATAATTAACATGTATTAGACTTCCTGCCATCTAGGGGAGGGGGTGGGGGGAAGCAGGGAAAAATTTGGGACAGAAAGCTTTGCAAAGGTCAATGTTGAAAAATTACCCAAGCAGATGTTTTGCAAATAAAAAGCTTTAATAAAAAATTAATGGCTGATGATTGCTTCTCAATAATAACCTGTAACCATAAATATAATTATTAGAAAACATTTCTGAACATGTAGTCCCAATTAACCTTTGTATCTTCCTTCCACTCTGCCCCAAGTCAAAACAAACAGATTTGATCTTTCTTTTCCATGGCACCTTCAGAATCCTTAAAGGCATAAGTGTGCCATGGAAACTGACTCAGGATATGGTCTTGATCAGCTAATATTTGTTATTCTGAGCCCATGTGACCACGTTCAGCTGAACTTCTTACCAAAAGAAGTTGGCTTCTAAGGGATTTAGATTCCTTGGCTTTGCTCATTCTTATCCTGGAAAAACAATTCCAAGGCTTCCTGGTCCTCCCATCTTCCCTTTGGCTAATCAACAAGTGGGGTGCTGACTGGAACTAGGGCAGAGTCAAGAAAAGAGAAGCGGGGACGGGAGCAGCAGTGACAAAGATCCAGGAGAAATCTGTCAGCTAACCAGAAGCTAACTGACGACATGGAGAATCCCAAGAAATTCCTGATTTACAAGGGAATCCCTTTCCTTCCCAGTATTCATGATATTGAACATATTCAAAGAATGGAGGATGAGTTTGAAGTTCGGGATGAAGATGTCATCATAGTGACCTACCCCAAGTCAGGTAAGGAGCTGGGGAAGGAAACAGGACGTGGAGAAGGAGGCTAGAAGAGATGAGCTTTCTTCTATTCTGTGCTCAGAGCTCAGAGAACAAAGAGACTTCACACTGCAGATAGCGCAGCCTTCTCACTGGGGACCAGAGAGTCGTCAGCTTTGGTGCATCTTGGCCTGTCTGGCAGGGACTTTGGTGAAGCTCATAGACATCCTTTTCAGAATAAAAAAGATTGGATAATTAGATGAAATGCTAAACTTTAGGAAGACGTTAATAAAAATCAAATCGTCCCCCTCAACTTCATGGATCCTATGAAATCTCTCTTTGTTTATTTTTGCTGAGGCAGTTGGGGTTAAGTGACTTGCCCAGGGTCATATAGCTAGGAAGTGTTAAGTGTCTGCGACCAAATTTGAACTCAGATCCTCCTCACTTCAGGGCTGGTGCTATATCCATTGCACCACCTAGCTGCCCTTTGAAATCTCTCTACAGATACCCCTGGAGATCTATGGACTTCACGTTAAGAACCCAAGATATAAACAAAATGTCTTGAGACACCTAGGTGGTATAGTAGAGTCAGAATGATTCACCTTTGTGAATTCAAATCTGGACTCAGACACTTCTTAGCTGTGTTTACCTGGACAAGTCATTTAACCCTGTTTGCCTCAGTTTCCTCATTTGTAAGGTAAGCTGGAGAATGAATAGCAAGCCACTCCACTATCTTTGCCATGAAAACCCTAAATGGTGTCAGGAAGTGTCAGATAAGCCTGAAAAAATTAAACAACAACAGGGTCTGAGAAGGAAAGAAGCTGGCCAGGAGCCATAAAACCACCAAAAAAGAGACAGAGAAAACCTATAACCTGGACGCCACGGTCCCTCTTTGCTTGTGTTTGTCCCTTGGTAATGGGTCCTGATCCTCTTTAAAGGAAGAAGTGTCTGAGACACCCAGTAGGGCCAGGCTCAATTCATGCTTCTGTTCCCAAGGTTAGTGTCACTGGTAGTCAGGGAAAGAGGCACTTGTAGGAAGACTGGAAAGGGACTGTGTTCCAGACAGGCTTAAAACTGAGACTGGATTTGACATTTCAGCAGCAGACTTCAGGAGAAGCAACATGTCAGCCCTGGGCTTCCTGACTCTATATCCAATACTTCGCACTCTAAGATCTCTGGAAAGTCACCTAGTTTGCATGGAAATGGTACAACTGGGATTAGAACTCATAAAGTCCTCAAAGCCACAGGGTAGAGGGACACTTGTACATATGCTGTGCTACAGCCCTGCTGACCCACCCCTAGAAATGCTCCCTGCTGCTCCTCCCATGCCTTTATTAATGCAGACCTCAAAACCCAGAGTGCATGTCCCATCCCCATTTCCCCCTTTTTTTTTAATTTAAAGCTTTTTATTTGCATAACATATGTATGGGTAGTTCCTCAACATTTATCCTTACAAAGCTTTCCATTACAAATTTTCCCCCCTACTCCCCTCCCCTCCCCTAGATGGCAGGAAGTCCACTACATGTTAATTATATTAAAATACTTGACAAGTCAAATAGATGTATACATATTTCCATACTTATCTTGCTCTGCAAGAGCAATTGTATCTACATGCACAAAAAATATCTGAGAAAGGACATCCAAATGCAAGCAAACATCCATAGAGATCATGGAAATGTTATGTTGTGGTCCACATTTCACATCCCTCTCTCTGGGTGTATATGGCTTTTTTCACTGAACAATTGGAACTGGTTTGACACATTTCATTGTTGCGGAGAACCATGTCCATCAGAATTGATCATCATATAGTATTGTTGTTGCCATGTATAATGATCTCCTGGTTCTGCTGACTTCACTTAGCATCAGTTCATGCAAATCTCTCCAGGCCTTTCTGAAATCGTCCTGCTGGTCGTTTCTCACAGAGCAATAATATTCCATAACATTCACATACCACAATTTATTCAGCCACTCTCCAATTGATGGGCATCCCTTCAGTTTCCAGTTTTTAGCCACTACAAAAAGGGCTGCCACAAACATTCTTGCACATGTGGGGCCCTTTCCCTCCTTTAAGATCTCTTTGGGATATAAGCCCAATAGAAACACTGCTGGGTCAAAGGGTATGCACAGTTTGATAACCTTTCGAGTATAATTCCAAATTGCTCTCCAGAATGGTTGGATCCGATCACAGTTCCACCAACAATGTATCAGTGTCCCAGTTTTCCCACATCCCCTCCAACATTCATTATTATCTTTTCCTGTCATTTTAGCCAATCTGACAGGTGTGTAGTAGTACCTCAGAGTTGTCTTAATTTGCATTTCTCTGATCAATAGTGATTTGGAGCACCTTTTCATATGACTAGAAATGGTTTTAATTTCATCATCTGAAAATTGTCTGTTCATATCCCTTGACCATTTATCTATTGAAGAGTGGCTTGAATTCTTATAAATATATATGAGACAATTCTCTATATATTTTAGAAATGAGACCTTTATCCAAACCATTAAATGTAAATATGATCTTCCAATTTCATGCTTCCCTCCTAATCTTGTCTGCATTATTTTTGTTTGTACAGAGACTTTTAAACTTAATATAATCAAAATTATCTATCTGGTGTCACTTAAGAGTTCCAGATCTTCTTTGGACATAAATTTATTCCATCTCCACAGGTCTGAGAGGTAAACTATCCTATGTTCCTCTAATTTTCTTATAATATCACTCTGTGTCTAAATCATGACCCCATTTAGATCTTATCTTGGTATGTGGTGTTAGGTGTGGGTCAAGCCCTAATTTCTTCCACACTAGTTTCCAATTTTCCCAGCAATTTTTGCCAAATAGTGAGTGCTTATCCCAAAAGCTGGGGTCTTTGGGTTTATCAAACAGTAGATTGTTAAAGTTATTGCCTAGATTGTCCTGATAACCTATCCTATGCCATTGATCCACTACTCTATTTCTTAGCCAGTACCAAATGGTTTTGATGACTGCTGCTTTATAATATAGTTTTAGATCTGGTACAGCTAGGCCACCCTCATTTGCATTTTTCCCCATTAATTCACATGAAATCCTTGCCCTTTTGTTCTTCCAAATGAACTTTGCTACTATTTTTTCTAGATCTGTAAAATAATTTCTTGGGAGTTTGATTGGTATGGCACTAAATAAGTAAATTAGTTCGGGTAGTATTGTCATTTTTATTATATTCACTTAGCCTACCCATGAGCACTTAATGTTTTTCCAACTGACTAGGTCTGATTTTATTTGTGTGGCACCATCCCCATTTCTCACATGAAGTCTTACTCCTCCTTTATGGCCCAGGAATCTCTGCCTTATCTTCTTAGTCCCATCAGGGATGGACCTTCCCCATGACGGGTGTTTCTCCCTTACATCTCCCATGCAAACGTCCAGGCAGGTCTAGCTAGTGGGCTATGTTGCAGAGTCGCACTGTCTGGGCTCACCTCAAGCCATGAGAGTGAGCACCATGAACTCTGGTCTCCCAACTCCAATCACTATACACTGTACACTAAGCCTAGACTTTGTCCAGGCCACGTCCCCCATGGTCTCATCCCTGCCCTGCTCCCCCCAGGACTGAGCTCAAATATCCCTTTCTACTGGAAGCTTTCCATGAATCCCCCAACCACAGGCTCTTTCTCTCTGAGATCCCCTTGCATCCATTCCCTTTGCCATTTATAAGAACTGGGTTATTCATTTTCTCCTCTGACCTTAGCTGATGAGCTCCTTGTGGTAAGAGACCGAGTTGTTGCCTTGCTTCCAATCCCTCGCATTCAGCACAGTGCCTGGCTTCCTGTAAGTGCTCCCAAGCTGTTTGTGCAATCCCCATAGACTCTTGCGTGTAGCCATCCAACTACCTGGGCACATTTGAATTTCATCTCAGCTTAATAAGTGGCTCTCTGTCTCTCAAGCAGAGTTGGGGAGTCCTTTCCCCTTTTTCTGTGGAAGTTTTCCACTGGCTTGTTCAAGTATGGGCAGGATTGAAATCTGTGAAGTCTCTCCCCTCTGAGTGTCTGTGATCTTGTGAGTAAAATAATCATGAGACTCTAACCCATCTTTTCTTTCTTATTTCTTGCAGGAACCCATTGGATGATAGATATCATCAGCCTGATCAACTCAAAAGGGGATCCCACTTGGGCTAAATCTGTCCCTTTTTGGAAACGTTGTCCCTGGATAGAGATTAAATATTACATGGAAATGATTGAGAATAAAGCAGAGATCCATCTCTTCAGTTCCCATCTCCCCATCCATCTCTTCCCCAAGTCCTATTTCACCAGCAAGGCCAAGGTGAGCATGAGGGCCCCAATTAAAAGTAAAAGAAACTGACATGTAGGCATTGGAAGGAGAATGAGACAGAGAGAAGCTGGAACAGCATTTCTGCTGTATATTTCATGGGAATTCAGGGATGAGAGGATGAGAGGATATTTTGGGAACCACTTGCTAGTGGCTGCTGGGGATCTAATTCTGACTTGCAGAATAGAGCCCTTCATGTGAGAGGATGATAATGACACAAGAGGCAGTTGCATTCTCTGATCTCTCTCCTCTTCCCTCTGGCCTCCATTTATTTCATTCCCAATTCACAAGCAACATCTGAGCCAGCAAAGGCTGATTTGCAATTCCTTCAAGTGTGTTATGATTCACAGCTGTGGGGGCTTTCAGAGAATTGACCTGCCCCTTCACACTTAGGTGTGCTCCTTAACAGGAGGAGGCAGACAGAAAGATCTCTGGCTCTCTATACTTTATACACTGCCCCATAATTCTTCTATTTGGCCCTTCTGACTATGTCACTGCTCACTTCTACTTCTGGTGAGGATGGGCAAAGGTCCTGTGGAGAATATCCAGGATAAGAGCATAAGGTAAAAGAGAAGGGAAAGGAAAGAAAATGGCAGCATGAAGAGGATTTGGAGAGGTCTGAAGGAATGCTGGGAATTGTACTGGAGATGGGGAAATCTGGAAGGAATGGAGAGGCTTCCTGGAGAATGAGGAAGGGACTCGGGAGAGACACAATGGCTCTTCTTCCAGTATCTAAAGGGCCAGCATATATAGGAGTGGTTAGGTTGATTTTTTATGCCTAGCTCCAAAGGAGAAAGCCAGGAGCACTGAGGAAATGTGACAAAGAGGGCTAATTGAGGCTAAATGTCAGGAACAACTTCCTAATAATGGGAGCTGTCACAGAATAAAATAGGCTTCCCCATGAGGCGACAGAATCTCCACCACTGGAAGTTTCCAAGCAAACTTTGGGAAGACATTTTTTTTTTACAATGCCATAGGAATTATTCTTTTTTTCCCCCTAAAAATATCAGTGATAAACAATGTGCTTTATATGATGAATAAATTTTCCAGATCTCTAGATAACATTAAAGTGAAACAAGTAGATGATTAGATAGAAACATTAGATATCATCTTCTAGATAATCATATCTTAGTGTTTTCTCCAATCAAATATTAAAAGCTCTTTGTCTGCTGGTTAGTACAAATCACTTCATTTCTGTAATAGAGCAATGCAGACAGAGCTAGTGTGAGGAGACATAGTTCATTTCAACTCCTGGACGAAAAAATACTTTGGTCAGTTCTCTAGAAGAACTTATTTTTTTAGTCCAATATTGATCTTATGGAACAGTCTGGATAATTTTCAAAACAATAGTGGAATGGCAAAGGACTTCACAAGAGTAATATGATGTCACACGGACATGCTTCAGGGGAGATCCTGTGCTCTACACATCTGGTGGGAAATCTTCTTATTAAAATTTGTAGTAGAATAAGTCTACGTCCTGAACTGATTCTTCAAAGTTCATTTTATCTTTTTATTTCTTAAAAAAATTGATTCCTCGATTCTAGCAAGAAAATACAAAAACATGGGTAACTAAAATTTCTATTGGGACTATTTCAATGCTGAATTCTCCAGGCTACATCCTCACTGCTTTAGAGTCACTTATGTATCACTGGACTTTGGTCTTTCTTCAGTTCCATTTCTGGATCATTTTCCTCATCAGATTTCTCATTCCCTTCCTTGTCCTCAATGTGTTCACAACTTCTCCTCCTCATTTCCCCTTCTTCCTCCTGCTTTTCTTTCTTGTCTTCTCCTCCTCTTTTTTCACCATCATCATCATCATCATCATCATCATCATCATCATCATCTTCATCTTCCTCCCTTCTCTTAAAGAATATAATAGCGATTTTGAGACTTGTTGTTCAGTCATGCAGTTACGATGACCTTGTCATAAATTGTCTTAACCCTGTGGACCATAGCCTGCTAAGTTCTTCTATCCTCTACTATCCCTTGAAGTCTGTCCAAGTTGATGTTCAGTGTTTCCATGATTCTACCTATCTGTCTCATCCTTTGCTGCCCCCTTTTCCTTTGCCTTCCGTCTTTCTCAAACCCAGGTTCTTTTCTAACAAGTCCCATCTTTCCATCAGATGGTCAAAGTATTTAAGCTTCAGTCTCAGTATTTAACTGTCTGGTGAATAACCTGACTTAATTTTTAAGTGTGGGATGATTTGATCTCCTTGCTGTCCAAGAGACTCAAAGGTCTTCTTCAGGACCACATTTCAAAAGCATCATTTCTGCAACACTCAAGTTTTTTTTTTTTTTAACTCCACATCTCATAGCCGCACATTGCTACTAGAAAACCATAGTTTTGACAATCCATGCCTTTGTTGTTAAGGTGATGTCTCTGCTTTCTTGCATACAGTTCAGATTTGCCATAGCTTTCCTTCCCAGGAGCAAGCATCTTTTATTTGCACGACAGCAGTTACTTCCTAGAGTGATCTTTGAGTCTAAGAATACAAACTCTGTCACTGCTTCCATTTCTTCTCCATCTGTTTGCCATGAAGTTGCCAAGATCTTAATTACTTTTATGTTAAACTTCAAGCCACTTGCCCAAGATTTTAATTACTTTTATGTTAAACTTCAAGCCAGTCTTTACAGTCTCTCCTTTCCCTCTAATCAAGAGGTTAAATAATTCCTCTTTACTTTCTGCCATTAGAGAATTATTGTTTGTATATGTGAGACTTTTATCTTTCCCTGGAATCATAATTCTAGCTTTTCATTCCTTTAGCTAGGCATTTCTCATGATGCACTCTAGCTATAATTTCTATAATTAGGTGATAATAGACAGCCCTGTACTCCTTTTCCCATCTTAACCAATTGGTTGTTCAGTGTTCACTTCTAACTGTTGTTTCTTAGACAACATAGAGTTTCTTCAGGAGACAAGTAAAATGACCTGGTAATCCCATCTCTTTGGGAACTTGCCAAATTTTCTTTTGATTCACACAATGAGAGGTTTTGGTGAAGTTGTCAAAGCAGAAGTAGATTTTTTTTCCTGGAACTCCCTTGCTTTCTTCTTAATGAAGTGAATGTTGGTTTGTAGACCCTCTGACTCTTGGAAAGCCTGCCTTTGCTTCTGGTGATTCTCATTTCATGTATTACTGACACCTCCCTGCTAGAATATTAAGCATAACTTTGATGGCATGTGAAATGTGTTATTGTTTGGTACTTAGAACTTTCCCTGACTCTGACCTTCTCTAGGATGAGATGTACAATGATCTTCTTCAATACAGTGACCACTGCTGTGTTTTCCAATCTGCTGCCATATTGAATGCAATACTTTAAGAGCATCATCTTTGAAGATGTTAGGCAGCTCAGCTGGAATTCCTTCATCTTCACTAGCCTTATTTTTTTGTTCTTAAAAAATTGAGCTAAATGCAAAATAAGAAAATACAAAGTAGGAAAAAAACTCAGAAAAGGAAAATAAAAAAGGAAACAAGTAAAAAAAAAATTGTCATGTGCCCAGCAGAACATCAGGGAGGATTCAAAATATACAACAATACATTTCTGTTTCAAGAAAGTATATATAATACATTTCACTTCTATAGAATATTCTTCTATATAATAGATTATATTTATGAGTGTCCATCTTTTCTTTATTTCCTTGTAGATTATTCTTTTATTATCTACTGTATATTTTTATTTATTTCTCTTTTCCCCTTTCATTCCTCCCACCTCCCCTAAGCAGGCTACAGTTAAATACACACATACATATTCATAACCACTCTGATACACACACACACACACGCATGCACACACACACACACACACACCCCTTCCTTCTTTATCTATCTACACATCTTATCTTATCCTTGTTAATCTAAATATTCTTCAGGAGACCATCTTACCCTATGCTACCATTTCTTCCCTCTTTATCCCCTTCCTAATAATCTACGTACCTTGTCTATACACTCTTCTATACCCAATCTTATCTTTTATCCTTTGCCCATTATTCTGCATGCCTTGTCCCACTGCCATAAATCTACACATTCTTCTATATTCCATCTTATCTTATTCCCTCCATATATTATTCCAAGACCTGTGGTCTTTTATTGTAGCTACTGAGAAATCCTGTACAATTTTCATTGTAACTCCAGCTACATATTTGAATTGTTTTGTTTTGTTTCTTGTAAAATTTTCTCTTTGATCTGGAGGTTTCAAAATTTGGCAATAATATTCCTAGGTGTTTTCCATAAAGGATCCCTTTGAATTGTTGATAAGTGGATCTTTGTTTCCCAGGCTAGTCGGTACTCTGGGCATCCCCTAATTTCTGGTTCATCAGACAAAAAGAGATCTGAAAGATCAGGCTCCGGCCACTAATATTTTATTCATCAACAATTCCTTTGTGATTCCATGGTTCAAAGTGAAATTGTAACATTAGACTTATCTGGGTCAGCCTGAGAACTTCACTTTAACACCTTTCAAGTAATTTAGAACGTCTTTATCATGTATTTGAACCATATTTGTGTGCAGGCTGTGAATCAGAGAGAACTGGAAGCAGGAGAGGAAGAGGAAAGAGGAGGAGCAAAAGGAAGACAAAGTAGATGGCACTAAAAGAACAATTATTTCAATAATGCGTGGGTTTGCCTGGATGGCTGCTTCTCTTCCCCTCTGCCTCTCTTATTCTGCAGTGCTAGAACTCTCTGAAGAACAATTTGAGTTAAAGGAAGAAGAGAAGAAGGAATCAAGGAAAACATCTGAAGAGGACAAGATGGTGAACAAATAAAGGGAAGAAAAGAAAGGTTCAGGCTGAAGCTGGAAAAAGGAGTACATAAAGGCTGTCACATATTGTGTCCAACCACTCCTCCAAGAGAACCCTGAATGTCTGGGATATCTGAGGAGGTGCTAACATTTCTACTCTGTGGAACACCACACTCTCTGGAAGATCTCTGAACAAATTTTTCAGTCAAATTGAAGATATTAAAGTGTCCTTACTCCCTCCTTCACTTGCCTTTCCTCTCCATTTTCCCTATGTCATTTGGGCTCATTTTGAGTTTTGTGTACATTCTCTGTGATGTGTCCTTGTTTACATTGCACTCTTTTTAAAATTTTTTTATTTTTATTTATTTATTTTATTTTTTTTCACTCTTTTTGTTAATCAGTATATTTCCAGAGCATTTTCATCTGTTTCTTCTGAACATTATCCCTTTAGTCAATCAAATGAAACATCTGATAAGCATTCAATCTGCTCCTAGAATTGTCTCCCTTTGTGTCTTCAGGATTTCTTTATACAGAAATTTCTACTCCCTACACAATATACACACAATACATATTCCTTCTATTGTTTACTACCTAATTCCCTTTCCCACACTTTGCACTTGAAAACTATTTAAATTTGAGTTACAAGACTCCGGCCATACACATTATTATCTGTTCCAGATTTGAATGCCATCCTCAGCCAGGATATGGTCATTGCTTTATTCTACGTCACTGTCTACTAAATGCTCATTCCCTTTCTTTCCCCCCTTTTCCTTATTGCTTAAGTAAATAACTATATTTAATACATAATAGTGTCATTATTGTGAATAGTGGCTTTGCAATAAAGGAAAGAC
>JAJPUD010005054.1:143369-172745 GCA_023553655.1 Myrmecobius fasciatus | reverse complement strand
TTTTTTTTTCTTGTAGATAGGATTTTTCTTGCATAACTTCTCAAGCATTTCAACATTATTAACATGTAGTGGACTTCCTGCCATCTAGGGGAGGGGAGGGGCCTGGGGGTAAAATTTGTAATGGAAAGCTTTTTAAAGATCAATGCTGGGGAACTATCCATACATATGTTATACAAATAAAAAAAAGAAAGAAAGAAAATTGGATTGGGTACCTAAGGACCCTCTTAAAAATTGTATAGGGGCTGCTTTACAGCTTGGACTTTGACATCTATTTGAAGATTTTTCTTTTTTTTTTTTTCCTTATTAGTTAACTGTTCAAACCACTGAGCTCTCTAAATATTTAAGGTGTCACTTTATGTTATTCTTATCAGTATTCTTTCCTTATTGTTAAACTGTGATGATTGTTAATTCAGTTCAGTCTTTTGGTAGAATGAAATCTAGCATCATAAAACAGCATGCCTTGTCAGTTCTCCAAATTATTCACATTGTGGTTTAGTTATTGCTATAATTGGCATTCTCATAATTATAAGGTTTTTTGTTTTGCCTTCCAATATTTCTCATATTTATTAATTTTGTTGTCATCTCCATTGTCTGGCAGAGTTTCTTATCAAAGCTGGCATGGTAAGAATGAACACTCATTAGAGGGACTTCTCACATGAGAATTTGTTCACCGTAATGGAAAACCATTATATTGCACTTTCATTCTAATAGAAAAACAATGTGAACACTAACATTTGGCCTGTAATATTTAGAACCTATGTGATCTTTGGCAAATATCTTAAATTCTCTGGGCACTAGTTTCCTTCTTTTAAAATAAGGAGGTTGGGCTAAATGACCTCTAAGGTTTCTTCCAACTCTAAATCTATGATACTATAATACTATATGACAGAAAACTTGCTTTTTTTAATTTTATTAAAGCTTTTTATTTGCATAACATATGTATGGGTAATTTTTCAACATTGACCCTTGCAAAGCTTCTGTTACAAATTTTCCCCCCAGTCCCCACTTCTCCCCTAGATGGCAGGAAGTCCACTACATGTTATGTTAAAATACTTGACAAATCGAATATGTGTATACATATTTTTACAGTTATCTTGCTGTGCAAGAAAAGTCGGATCTACACGAAAAAAAAAATCTGAGAAGGGAAACATAATGCAAGCAAATATCAGTAGAGACCATGAAAATGCAATGTTGTGGTCCACATTTCATATCCCTTTCTCTGGGTGGATATGGCTTTCTTCACTGAACAATTAGAACTGGTTTGAAACATCTCATTGTTGACAAGAGCCATGTCCATCAGAATTGATCATCATATAATCTTGTTGCCATGTATAATGATCTCCAGGTTCTGCTCATTCACTCAGCATCAGTTCATGCAAATCTATCCAGGCCTCTCTGAAATTATCTTGCTGGTCCTTTCTTACAAAACAATAATATTCCATGACTTTCATATGCCATAATTTATTCAGCCATTCTCCAATTGATGGGCATCCATTCAGTTTCCAGTTTCTTGCCATTACAAAAAGGGCTGCCACAAACATTCTTGCACATGTGGGTCCCTTTCCTTCCTTTAAGATCTCTTTGGGATATAAACCCAATAGAAATACTGCTGGGTCAAAAGGTATGCACAGTTTGATAACTTTTTGAGCATAGTTCTAAATTGCTCTCCAGAATGGTTGGATCCGTTCACAGTTCCATCAACAATGTATCAGTGTCCCAGTTTTCCCACATCCCCGCCAACATTCGTCATTATCATTTCCCGTCATTTGAGCCAATCTGACAGGTGTGTAGTGGTACCTCAGAGTTGTCTTAATTTGCATTTCTGTGATTAAGAGTGATTTGGAGCACCTTTTCATATGACTAGAAATAGTTTTAATTCCATCATCTGAAAATTGCCTGTTCATATCCTTTGACCATTTATCGATTGCAGAGTGGTTTGAATTCTTATAAATATGAGACATTTCTCTATATATTTTAGAAATGAGGCCTTTATCAGAACCCTTAAATGTAAAGATGATTTCCTAGTTTTTTGCTTCCCTCCTAATCTTGTCTGCATTAGTTTTGTTTGTACAAAAACTTTTTAATTTAATATGGTCAACATTTTTTATCTGGTGTTCAATTAAGAGTTCCAGTTTTTCTTTTGACATAAATTTATTCCATCTCCACAGATCTGAGAGGTAAACTATCCTATGTTCCTCTAATTTGCTTATAATATCACTCTTTATATCTAAATCATGAACCCATTTAGATCTTATCTTGGTATGTGGTGTTAGGTATGGGTCAAGCCCTAATTTCTTCCACACTAGTTTCCAATTTTCCCAGCAGTTTTTGTTGAATAGTGAGTATTTATCCCAAAAGCTGGGGTCTTTGGGTTTATCAAACACTAGATTGTTATAGTTATTGCCTAGTTTGACAGAAAACTTCTAAGGGATGATTTTAGGCAGAATCTTTTGTAGGTTATTGCTTAAATACCATTTTTTCAGTTCTTTTCATTCAATTTGGAAGTGGTGATTCTTCAGGCATATCTGACCATTGATTGTCGATGTCTAAGAGGATCCAAGACTTAGAAAAAGCTGTATTCAGAGAAAAGGACTTTTTGACTTATATTATTTTGTGGTTGTCATGCTATATGTAGCCTATGCGCCTTTTAGATTTTTCTGATTATAAACATACAGGTTTGTGCCATGAATAACTATCTAAGAAGGCAGAATGTATTATAATGTGCTACTTTTTTAATAGAGTCCCAGTTGGAGGAGAGTTTGTGTAATACCATGGGACTAAGAATAGACTTTACCTAAATTTTATATCTTCCTAGAAAGGAGCATAAAGCCATATACGTATTTGAGTGAATCATCTCCACGATCGTTATAGACTACATAATATAGTAGAACGAACACTAAATTTGACATCAGAAGACTTGGGTACAAGCCCAGCTCTCTTGCTTATTACTTCTAACTATTTAAAAATTGAAGTTTTATTTTTTTTTAATTAAAAAAAAAAACTCTTTTCTCTTGCTCCCATTGGAAAACAAATCAAAATAAATTCTCTGTAACAAAGAAGCCACAAAAAATAAAGATATTTTTATTTTTAGCAAAAGAAAAAAAATTGTACCTTCTATCAAATCAAATGATTTGTTTTATTTTATGTTCAATTTTCAATTTATTATCAATAAACCATAAGTACAATGGTATTTTGTATTTTTCCATCTTTTCATTCATTTGTACAATGATAAAGATGTTGTTTACTGTGAAATACCACTTATGAAAGTTTGCCTGGGGGCAGCTAGGTGGAGCAGTGGATAGAGCACCAGCCCAGAAGTCAGGAAGACCTGAGTTCAAATGTGGTTTCAGACACTTAACATTCCCTAGCTGTGTGACCCTGGGCAAGTCACTTAACCTCAATTGCCTCAGCAAAAAGAAAAAAAAGAAAAAGAAAAAGAAAAAGAAAGAAAAGAAAAGAAAGTTTGCCTGCTTTGTATCATATTCCTGTTAAAGATGCCGTAAAATTTTTATCTGGATGGACGAGTAGAGATATAGGTGGTTTATAAAGAATTCTTCAAGTATTCTTGGTCTTTCTGTTTTTGGGGGAGGGCAGTAAAATTCAATATCTTTTTTTTTTCAACTTTGCTGTCCTCGGCAATATTGTCATAATTTTTACCGCATCCAGTACGGATCCCTTTTTTGGTATATTTGATCTTACCCAGCTACTATTCTCATCTTTGTCCCCTTTAATGTCATTTATTTCTCCCTTTGTGAGCACATTTTTAATTGTAATCTAGAGCCTAAATGTAATGATTATGCTGCCCTTTATGGTTAAAAAAAAGTTGATTATAAAAATCTTTGTAGTTTTTTTCCATTTTTCTACTTGTTTATTGTTTTCCTTCTGTTTTTATCTGTAAATGGTTTAGAATGACTTCATTTAATTAGGGCTTTTACTAACCTTTGTATTGGTGTTAGCCTTTTCTCACTGTTTTATCTTATAATAAGTTGATATTCTAACTTGTTGGTTTTTGTTTACCTTTCTGTTTGATATATCAGATATTTGCTAAGATTTTTTTTAGATTCTTTTGATATCTTTGTTATGGCAATTGACTTATATTGGTTAAATTTATACATAAAATGGTTATAATTGACATAACTGTCCTTTTTGCTATTTTTACCCCATTTTGATTTTTAGTATAATAGTAATTTTAATTGCATACCAATCTTAATTGTTTTTATTTTTTCTAGCTTAATGCTAAGTATAATATTGGATCTAACAAATTGATGTTTTGACTGTATGTAGGTGGGGGATTTGGAGACAATTTGCACATTAATAATATTTTCCTGTTGCAACACAATCAGTTTTATTTTTCTGATGTTATTGGATGCTTGCCGGTGTCCATATATTTACTTTTGTAAATATGTGAGACTTCTCTGCATTCTTTATGTTGTAACCTCCCTCATTCCTTCTTCTTTGACCCATATTTTCTAAAATGCTCACCCTCAGCCATTCTTAGCTTTCCACTAAAATTACAAAGTTTACACTGATTTAATCTGAAAGTCTTATCAAGTTCTTTGTAGAACTTCTCTACTTCATTTTCTGCAGTTGTTGTTGAAGCAGAATTTAAATGTAATTATCTTGAGTATAATAACATAAATTGACCAAATGTATGATAAAATGATGCTTCTTGATGTTGTTTGTGGGTATATTTAAGTCAATTCCATTAACTCATTTATTTGCCTCTCCACGGGTTACTTGTTAATCATCTTTCCATTTAGCTACAACTTAAATCTTTCTTCAGGCTTCATATATAGTATCAATGACAAAGTTGGTATAATTTGATTCCTTTAGTAGTATTCCACTAATTGATCACTGGACAAATATCTCACCTTTTGAGCACCGGCAATTAAGGGGAGCTAAAAACTGTATGATTCTTAACACCTGCTGCTCCTTTTTCTGCCATTAGGTCATTGTTGCTGCATAAGTGGAAGGAGGCTGCACAGGAAAGAAGTCCCTTTTCTATTTTTCTTTCTTTCATGGGTTGCCAGGGCCAGAGAATATATAACCAAGTGGCCAGCCTATTAGTGTAAACCACTCCACACATAGCTGGAGTGAAACTTGGAAAGCCAACTCAATTGTTTTTGGATTGTCCACAAAGCTTTGCCAATATGGATCTTCTGGAGTCTGCTCCAATGAAGCATTATAATAAGACTTGATGGTTTACCTTCAATGAGATACATTTCAAATAGCCTGGTCCTTAATAAGTTTACATTCTAATAGAGAGGATAAAACTCATTTTCTTTTCTTTTTTTTTTTTTTGACTTGCAATTTATATCTTTATTTTTTTTTAATTAAAGCTCTTTATTTGCATAACATATGTATGGGTAGTTCCTCAACATTGATCCTTACAGAGCTTTCCATTACAAATTTTCCCCCTAGTCCCCTCCCCTCCCCTAGATGGCAGGAAGTCCACTACATGTTAATTATATTAAAATACTTGACAAGTCGAATATATGTATACATATTTCCATACTTATCTTGCTGTGCAAGAACAATTGTATCTACATGAACAAAAAATATCTGAGAAAGGAAACCCAATGCAAGCAAACATCAATAGAGAGCATGAAAATGTTATGTTGTGGTCCACATTTCATATCCCTCTCTCTGGGTGTATATGGCCTTCTTCACTGAACAATTGGAACTGGTTTGAGACATTTCATTCTTGAAGAGAGCCATGTGCATCAGAATTGATCATCATATAGTATTGTTGTTGCCGTATATAATGATCTCCTGGTTCTGCTCGTTTCACTCAGCATCAGATCATGCAAGTCTCTCCAGGCCTCTCTGAAATCATCCTGCTGGTCGTTTCTCACAGAACAATAATATTCCATAACATTCATATACCATAATTTATTCAGCCACTCTCCAATTGATGGAGAAAGAGAAGAAAAGAGAAAATTTCAGTTTCCAGTTTCTAGCCACTACAAAAAGAGCTGCCACAAACATTCTTGCACATTTGGGGCCTTTTCCTTCCTTTAAGATCTCTTTGGGATATAAGCCCAACAGAAACACTCCTGGGTCAAAGGGTATGCACAGTTTGATAACTTTTTGAGCATAGCTTCAAATTGCTCTCCAGAATGGTTGGATCCATTCACAGTTCCACCAATAATGTATTAGTGTCCCAGCTTTCCCACATCCCCTCAAGCATTCATCATTATCTTTTCCTGTCATTTTAGCCAATCTGACAGGTGTGTAGGGGTACCTCAGAGTTGTATTAATTTGCATTTCTCTGATCAATAGTGATTTGGAGCCCTATAAGACTCATTTTCAATAATTAGAATACAAAATAAGATATGATGAGAGCATAAGTACATTTAGTTTGAAGTCAGATGAGGGAGAGCATCCCTTTTTGACTAGGGGAGATCAAGAAAGGCTTCAATGGGGAGGTAGCATTTAAACTACATTTTAAAGGTCATGTTTGATTTCACTAGTTAAAGATGAGTAGGAATTGAATTAGCAGGAAATATAAAACACATTGAAAGATTTTGAGCAGAACATTAATATGATCAGATTTGTGCACACAGATGACTGACATTGGAATGAAGATACTGGTAGTACAAAGACCTAATAAAAGGTAATTTTAGGAGTTAAATGGGTAGTAATGAAGGCCTACACTGAATTGGTAGCAATGAAACTAGAATGAGGCAGACATCTTTGAGAAAAATTGTGAGGACAATAAATTGGAAGTGGGAAGTGATGATCTATCACCTTACTCTTGGACTGTTGCAGTAGCCTGCTGATTAGTTTCCCTTCACACTCTTATCCATTCATTAACATGTAATACTAATTTTCTTAAATTGTAGACCTGATCACATCACATTCCCATTCAATAAACTCCAGTCATTCCCTATCACCTCCTGGATCAAATATAAAAATCTTTTTGAATATAATATGTTTCCCTACATGACCCCCTTCTACCTGTCCAATATTCTTGCATCTTACTTACTGGGACCTTTGCCCCAGACCTCCCCCTTCCCCTACTGTGATCCAATGATCCCAGGTTCCTTGTTGTTCCTTAAACAAGACATTGTATCTCCTGACTCCAGTAATTTTTACTAGCTCCTATGTCTAGAATTATCTTTTTCTTCATCTCTGCCTCCTAGCTTTCTTGGCTTTCTTCAGGTCCAAGCTACAGTCCTGTATGATACAAGAAGCCTTTCCCAATCCCTCTTAATGCTAGTGCCTTAACTTTATTGAGTCAGAGAAACAACATGAAAAGGATTATATATGAAAAGCATATACACTGCGTATATCCTTTTCATATATAGTCTATGGGTTCTAACTCTAACTAGTCTATAGGTTCCTTTACGAGCCGAGAAAGGTCTTTTGCCCTTCTTTGTCATACTCAAGCACTTCACACAGTGTCTAGCACATAGACATAGTAGGTGCTTAACAAATCCTTATTGACTGACTGACTGACTAGTCATAGAAAACCCTGAAGTTTGGGGAATGGTAGTACATATGGCAGAAATAGAAGTCAAAAGATTTAGGGGTTAAGATGAACTCAGTATGTCCAAAATGAAAATATTAAGGTTTCAGGGGATTGTCTTAAAGCAGGAAACATTTGGAAATGTGAAAGAGATGTGTAGCTCTAGGAATCATCTACAGAGAGGTGATAGTTACCTATGAAGTAGAGAAGTAATTGCATTTGCCAACACTGGAAACTTGAAACCAACCTTGGAAAACAATCATTTGGGTTTAAGAAAAAGAGGTCAAAGAAAAGAAGTAAAAATAGGAGAGGACAATGTCAGCAAAACCTAGGGAAGAGAAGGTGGCCAACAGTAGCCATCAGTCATGTGAGAGGCAAGATCCTTTTGTATTAGTTTCACTCAGCTGCCCAATTCATCTTCCTAAATGAACTACTCCAATTATGTTGCTCTTCTTAGAAATTGTTAGTTTGCCTAACAAAGTGTAAAACCTTGGTCTCAGCAAGCAAAGCCTTCTATAGTTTGACTCCAAATGACCTTTCCAACTTTGCTCTTTGTTTCAAAGTGAGCTACTCTTGTTCCTACTTTCATTTTTTCCATGACCCTTTTTTATCAGCCTCCAACCCTGAATAGACCTCTCTTTTCCCATTCTTACTATTCAATCATCATCTCTTGTATGCTGTCCTTTTCATCCTTCAATACTTAACTCAAGTGGCATTGGAAAGAGATAGATAAGGGGCAGAATAAAGTTCTTATATTTATCAGTATTAGACCTTTTTTCATTTCCAGGGTAATATGTGCAAAATATTTAATGTACTTATAGCATAACTAACCATTTTTCATGGAAAAATGACTTCAAATTTTAATTAGAGATGAAGAAAACCCATCTTAACCTGTGAAGTTGGATCTAAGCCTTCCATGTCAGAGAAGCAGATACTGATAAGTATTAGTAGTTTGTTAATTTGCATATGACAAAACAACTGATTGTAACTCTCTAGGAATTCCGAATTGGGAAAACAAGGCAGCAATCCTATGAGTTGAAGAGAGGGTCTCCTCCAAAGTTATCTCCCTGGCTATGTTTCCATTTAGGGAATATTTCTAAATTAGAATTAACTGCACAATTCTTCAGCAGGCTTAAGAAAGAAAAGTGATGATATTAAGTCTTTGAGAAAAAAAGGATTATAAATAATTTTAATAGAACTTAGCTGTTTATTACTGGTGATGCTCTTATTTGTTTGCTAGTATGCTATGGCCAGGAAGCCTTGTGACAGGAAGACAATGTGATCTGTGTTTTATGCTAGATTTGAATATAGTTTTTGGTAAGCTTTGAAGTGATATATTTCTGCTGTGTGAAAATAGGGGGAAATGATGGTTCTGTTGATTGACTGATATTATTTTGGTTTTCTCCCTTGCCTCCTTCTCACAGGTTCTAAATATTACAAGAATGATTTTTGTGTATTTTTAAATATACAAAATTGAGCCCTTAATTTAAAAATGGACCATTTTCTGGTCCATTCTGGTCAAATTACCTACAGTGTACTTTGTTCATGTTCAAGTTGTTCTCTTAAGGATCTCCTATGTACAATCTGTTACTCCAGATATAAATGGAGGGACAGCTTTGCTTCCTAAACATGGAGCTGTAGTTCTGGTATCTTTTGAGCTGATATAGAGTCAATATAATCTGAAGGAGACATTTTACTGCATTTTTTTCCTGTAGAACCTCCCTGTAACTTTCTCTTATCCTATGAGATTCAGAGATAAGATTATGAAAGAATCTTGTGCAAAGTTTGGACTCCATTTTTACCAGAGCAGTTTCTTTTCTTTCTTTCTTCCTTTATTGAACATTAAAAAAATTAAGAATTTCATTTTTCCCCAATTACATGTAAAAACAATTTAAACATTTGTTTTAAAACTTTGAGTTGCAAATTCACTCTCTCCCCCACCCATTGAGAAGGCAAATAGTTCGATATAGGTTAATAAGTGTATAGTCATACAAAACATGTTTACATATTAATCATATTGGGAAAAATATACATAGACCAAAATAAATTTCTCAGAAAAAATAAAATTTAAAAAGCATTCTTCAATCTGTATTCAAACATTATTAGTTCTTTGGGATTGATAGCATTTTTCATGATTAAGTCCTTCAGAGTTGTCTTGGATCATTTGTATTGCTAAAAATAGCCAAGCCATCCACAGCTAATCATTTTACAACATTGCTGTTATTTTGTACACGGTGTACACTTCATTTTGCTCATTTAAATCTTTCCAGGTTTTTCGAGAACATCCTGCTCTTCTTTTCTCTTATAGGACAATAGTATTCCTTCACAATCACATAGCACAATTTATTTAGCTGTTCCCTAGGGATGGGGAACTGTAGTTTCCAACTCCCTGCTATAAGAAAAGAGCAGCTATAAATATTTCCATAGAAAGAGGTTCTTTTCTCTTTTATTTTTTATCTCTATTTGAGTATAGACTCAAGAGTGGCACTGCTTATCAAAGGATATTCATGGTTTTATAGTCCTTTTGACATAGTTCCAAATTGTTCTAAAGAATAGTTGAATTAGATCTCACACCTCCACCCACAGTCTTTTTCTCATATCCCCTCCAACATTTGTCATTCTCCTTTTTTTGCTCAGTTAGCCAATCCAATAGTTATGAATTAGTTCCTTGGAATTGTTTCAATTTACAATAAGTACCTTCTCATATGGCTATAGATAGCTTTAGTTGCTTTATCTGAAAACTTGTTCATTTATCAGTTGGGGAGTGGCTTTTTTTTTTTTATAAATTTGACTCAGTTCTCTATATATTTGAGAAAAGAGGGCTTTATCAGAGAAATCTGCTTCGTAATTTTTATAGTTATGATTGCTAAATATATTTCTCTCCATCCTATTCCTCCCCCTCCATTTATTCTGTTCTTTCTCCTTTAACCCTGCTTTTTCTCAAAAGTGTTTTGTTCCTAGATCTATTTTCTAGGTCAGTTTTTTTTTCCAGTAAGATTTTTCATATTTCATCTATTTTTTCCTTCTTTTGATTTTGTTTTGTTGTTTCTTGATTTCTCAGAAAGTCATTAGCTTCCATTTGCTCAATTCTCATTTTTAAGGAATTATTTTCTTCAGTGATCTCTTGTACTTCCTTTTTTTTCCATTCCAGTTCTACTTTTTAAGAAATTTTTTGTGCCTCTTTTTCCATTTGATTTTTCAAGGCATTCTCTTAATTGGCTTTTTGTTCCTCTCTTACCATTTGACCTATTCTGTTTTTTAAGGTATTATTTTCTTGTGTGTTTGTGTGTTTGTGTATCAACAAACTGTTCGCTTTTTTATGATTTTTTATCACTCTCATTTCTCTTCCCAATTTTTCTTCTACCTCTCTTACTTGATTTTAAAAATCCATTTTGAGTTCTTCCATGTTCTGAAACCAATTCATATTTTTCGTGGAGACTTTCTTTAGATGTTGGAGGTTTGACTTTGTTATCTTCTTCTGAGTGTATGTTTTTATCTTTCTTGTCACCGTAGTAACTTTCCATGGTCAGAATTTTTTTTCTCTTGGGTTTTTTTTTTCATCTGTCAGTCTGTTTCTTGACTTTTAATAAATTTCTTTAAGTGGGGCTCTGCTTCCAGGATGGAGGGCACACCTGTTGTCAGAGATTCTTCTAGAGACCTGGAAATTTTCAGTTATTCCAAGGTGGTATGATCTAATGAGAGATATATTTACTACTCTCTTGGTCTGTGCTCTGCCCTGGTACTGTTTGGTGCTCTTGAACTATGAGAAAGGTTCCCACTCCACTGCAGCCCCAAGCTCTGGTGTGCTAGTGCTCTTTGCTCTGGGATTGCCACCAAGGAATGTAATCCAGATCTGAACATGGTCAAAGCAAGAGAGTCTTGCCTCAGTACTAGAAAAGAGACTCATTCAGTTTCCTTCTGACTAGTTGTTTGACCCCCTTACTATCTGTAAGCTAAGAGCTGGGGAAGAAACAGCAGCTCTTGTTGCTGCTGCTGCTGATGATGATTCAGTGGTTCCCAAGGCCTTCTCCTGGTTTTCTGGGGCAGGGACTGTCTTGGTGCAACTTGCTTTGAACTGTGCTCCATTCTCACTCAGGTGCCAAAGACCTTTCTTGCAGATCTTTAACTTGTCTTTTATTGGAAAATTATTTCATTCTGTCTTTTTGTATGTTCTGCTTTAGGAATTGTTTTGTGGCATTATTTAAAGGTTTTTAGAGGAGTTAGGGGGAACTTGGGCAAGTGGCTGTCTGTTCTTCACTATCCTGGCTCCACTTCCTCAGGGCAGTTTATTATATTGTGTTTTCAAAACATGTTTCCATAACAGAGTGGATAACATGATAGGACATCTGTGTGGCTAGCTATGTACATGTGGATGTATTAGAATAGGAGAGGAGAAAAATTAAAAAGAAGGGCTTAGATGCCACCAAGTGACCAAGTTATGCAAGAGAATGTTGGGACCTAAGGCAAGCTGGATAGGATGGTTCTACTGTTCATTAGCAGGGTAATATGAAAACATTTAAGGTGTCTCACTTGCAAAATGAAAATGGAATTTTGAGATAATAAAACCTGATAAAATGAATCATTAGTCTATATTTTAAATCTTTTCCTTCTTTCTTTTTCAGGTGACGAGTCCAAGTTCATAGTGGGTTTGTTCCTGTTTTGGGTGAACTGGGATCGCAGTTGGACAACTTGTGCTCATGGCTCTCCTAGAGAAACACAGAGTGAAGCGGCAACGCCTTGACCGCCTATTTGAAGGTCAGACCCAGCAATAGTTCTGAGTTGAAGCAGGGGAAATCATTGGTGTGGGCACTTCTGGACTGCATGCATTTTCTCACTGATCATGGTATCTTAAGGAAAACAATTCCTTCATAGTTTGATAATTGGGAAAATTGATTATCAGTTGGTTTTGCCTGTGTTTAGAGTAGGAAAGTACACCTAAGATCATGCATCTCCTTATATAGTATCACTATGCTGTAATTCCTCCTCTGGATGACTCCCCAAAGTGACTAGCTGCCCAGGTGGTTTTCTACTTGTTTCTGAGTCCACACTTGTTTTGCATGAGGACTGTGTCTGAAGCTACCTTCTTAATCTACATGGAGTATTGGGACAGAAAGAGTATAGGGGGTCCCTATCATGAATTGAAGTTACTCCTAGCAAAAGCTCCATGTGAAATATGTCTCTTGCTATCTGAATAAAATTCTGGTTAGAATACTTAATTTGAGGATTTGAAAGACTTTCGGTGAATTGGGATATTGGTCTCCCTTAAAGGGATGTTTAGTAATTTTAAGAAGATCTTAACTTATTTTTATAAGTATTTGTCTTCATATTATTTTTTTCTTTTATATGTGAGTAGATATGTATATATTATGTTAGACTTTTGCTATTATACAGACATAAAGTGAATATCTAGATTCTTAAATTTTTCTTTTTATATTTAGAGTTGTCCACTTTATTAAATGATTTCTAATGCTTCTGTATAGGGAGTCTTTGGTTCTTAATCATTTTCTTTTTGGGGGAGGGCTCACCACTCAGGGCTAGGTTTGGGCAATATATATTGGCTATTAGATGTGCATAAGGAATAAGATTGTAACACCTTTCTTTGTTTTCCTTCAGATTTGTGATTTCATTTGTTAGGAATGTGAGGAAAGATACAAATTTACTTATTAGAAACAATATAGTTTTAGAAAGGTTAAACTATTTTTCTAGTGGCACAGAGCTACTGTTTGTCATAGACTGACTCTAATGCTGACATTCTGTCTCATACTGAGATGCCATCTCTCAGGATCCTCCTTAAGGTAATAAGAACATATGTTCAAAGGTAACTCCGTTGCTGTATAGCACTCTGGGGTGGGGAGACCTCTGGGGATGTGTCCTATCAAATTGAATGTAGTCTCACCAAGAAAAAGTGTTTTCCTGACTAATTATATAACTATTATATAACTAAATTGACATGACAACTGTATAAGGGAGTTCAAATGTACTACTGTCTCCTATCACTTTGTATTTGTAGTCATAAAGTAAATTTGTGATCTTGGTAAAAATGCATTTCTTATGGGGATTAAAAAACTTGATTTCCTCTTCAACCAGTCTCTTAGTTTGTTGTCAATATTTGTTTTGGCTATAAAATATTCAGTGTATGTGTTCATATGTAGCTAGTATTGATTTATATGAACAAGGGAAAAAATCTTAATAGGTTTTTTGAAGTATGTCTTATTATTTGAATCACTCTACTTAGAGAATTTTCCTTATATCATAATCTCAAAATTGTTTAAATTATAAAATCATCTGTGGTACAGTATTTTAGTGATCCCTCAGAGAACAAGAAAGGAATGGCAATTATTCTCTCGAGGCATTACAATACCAAGTGGCTCTCATATAATATGCCCCACAGCCTACATGTCTGGAAGTATGTGTAATGTCTAATTCAGTTGTATTCATCATATATATTTTGAGTTCCTATTTGGTACAAAGTCCTGTGCTGAAGTTTTAAGCTCTCTTGTAATATCTGGTTGTAATATCTTGAACTGTTACTGATTGCATATAAAATTCCATGCAAAGTAGGAAGCTTGAGATGTTATATTCTCTTTAGGGAAAGTAAAAGGCTAAGTAAGTGAAGGCTCCTCTGTTGGGGAACTGGAGTTTGCAGTGCTGTCTACAGTGGTTTTCTGATATTCCTATCAACAAGGAAGGATATGAGGATTTAAGTTGTTTCCTCATTGATCAGGGATTTACAAATTTGTGTTGGAATTGATAAATGAACTCTTTTTTTCTTCCACTATCTTTTACAGATGCTAAGATACAATATCACATGTGCATATACTATATTATCTCTATACTATTATATATTTTATGTATGTGTGTGTGTCCATAGATACAAACTTAGATTACAAACTCTTGAAGTCGGGAACTGGACTGTTTTTCATGTGTATCCCCAACAATAAGTACAAGGCTTTGCATACATAATAAGCAGCTAGCTGGGTGGATGCTTACTAGCTGTATGACTTTGAGAATGTCTCTGTACTTCTTGGTTTCCTCATCTGTAAAAATAGCATAATAGTAGCACTTATTCCTCAGGGTGGTTGTAAGGCTCAAATGAGATAATATTTGCAACATACTTAGCACAGTGCCTGGTACATAGTCGGTGCTATTATTGTTAGCCATTATTAGCTATTAGGTACTAAAACTCTATTGCAATGTAGGAAATATACTTCTCAATACCTGCACTACTGCAGATGATGTCAGGTAGAATTGGGCTAAGCAAAATTAGATAGATCTTTAATAGAATCTGCATTTTCCTGTGAAAATGTGATTCCCTTTGTGATTCTTCAGTGTGTTAGACTTTCAGTTGTATCTCTTCAAATGAGATGGAAGAGTCCTAGGATGGTGTTGGCTGCTCTCTGTGCTGTGGTGCCTGTTTATCTTGGAAGCATGTTTGGTTGCCCTGAGTCATTTGAAAAGTATTTTACCAGTGAATGCTATCTTCTTACTACTGGTACAGTGGTAATTAGATACTCAATTCATCCACACACAGTTATTTGAAGATGTGTACTTTCACAATAAAACTGCCCCGTTTCTTGTAGTAGTTTCCCAAGTTGATATTGCCCATGATTATTCTTTCATTTCCTGCATTGAACCAGAGTAGAAGAATACCCTATTTAGTCAGATACTTGGAAGAATGTTGGGCAGTGCTTGCTCTGGCAGCATTGGAAGAATGTTGGGCAGTGCTTGCTCTGGCAGCACATGCAGCAAAGTGAATGGTATAGGGATTATTGAAACATGCCATGAAATGGCAAAGAAGAAAGAACCCCACTGTTGAAACATATTATAGGAGCAGGGAAGGCTGGGATTCATCTTCAGAAGAAGATTTTTAGTTAAAAAGAAAGAAAGAAAGAAAGAAACAAAGAAGTAAAGAAACAAAGAAAAGCTTCTACCCAAAAAATAATGTAAAGTGGCTCCCAGAGAGAATTTATAGAACTCAAAAAAAAAAAAAAAGAATTCAAAATTCAAATGAGAGACATTGAGGGAAAAAATTAAAACTGTCCAAGAAAAACAAGAATATTATAAAAAAAAGTTAACCTATTAGAAAAGGAGATACAGCATTTCATAGATGAAAATAATTCTTTGAAAATTAGAATTGGGCAAGGGGAAGCCTGTGAAGCTATGAGACAGACCAAGAAATAACAAAATAGATTATAAAGAATGAGAAAATAAAACATTATGAAACATCTCATAAGAAAAACAACAGATCTAGAGAACAGATCAAAAAGAGAAAATATAAGAATAATTGAACTGCCAGAAAGTTGTGAACAACAAGAGAACCTTGACACAATAATACAGGAAATAATCCTAGAAAATTGTCCTGAAGTGATAGAACCTAAGAGGAAAGTAGAAATAGAAAAAAATCTTCTTATCACCACCTCAATGATATCCTTTGTGGAAAACATTTAGAAATATTATTACCAAATTTTGAAACCTCCAGATCAAAGAGAAAATTTTGCAAGAAACAAGAAAAAAACAATTCATATATGCTAGAGCTACAATTAGAATTGTACAAGACTTATCAGGAGCTATAATAAGACTGTAGGTTTTGGAATTATCTACAGACAAATGAAAGAACTAAGTCTACAGCCAATAAATATCATATCCATAAAAATTATCTGTAATTTTCAATGAAAAATAAACCCAGACATTCAAAGAACTTGCAAATTTTCAGATCTATATTGGGTTGCTTGCTATGTAGAGGAGGGATAAAAATTTGGAATGCAAGGTTTTGCAAAGGTGAATGTTAAAAACTGTCTTTGCACATATTTAGAAAAATAAAAAGCTATTAAAAATAAAAGAAAAAAAAGAACTTGATGCCAGATTGATATTGCTTCATTGCCTATGGTGCCTTTTAGCAAAATGCAGTTTCCTTGTTTCTCTCTTTTATTTAGGTCTTTTTTTTTCTTTTGCTTTTCTGAGACTGATTGCTAGCCCCACCTTTTTTATTTCAACTGAAGCATGATAAATTTTACTCCATCCCTTTCTTTTAACTTTGTATATTTTTCTATCTTAAATGTTTCTTATAAACAAAATAGTTGGTTTCTAATTTCTGATCCGTTCTACTTTCTGCTTGTTTTATAGGTGAATTTATCTTATTTATAAACACAGTTATGATTATTAACTATATTTTTCTCTCCATCCTATTTTCTTCTATTTATCTTTCTCTCTTTTTACCCTGTTCTCCTCAAAAGTCTGTTTTGCTTCTGACAATTATCTCCCTTAGTCCACCTTCTCTTTCTTAAAACCCCCATTTTCTTTTATCTCTTTCTTCTTTTTCTCTGTTGGGTAAAATAGATTTCTTTGCTCAACTGAGTGTATATGTTTTTTTCCCCCTTCTTTGAATTATTACCTATGAGACTGAGATTCAAGCGTTGTCCCTCCTATTTTCCATTTCCATTATAAAAGCTCTTCCTTGTATGTGTGATAATTTTCCTCATTCTTCCTCTCTCTTCCTTCTTCTCCCATTGCATTCCTCTTTATCACCCCCTCATTTTTTTTAAGAGATCATTCCAATATAATTGATTTACACACTCAGGTTCTTTGTCTAAATAGACTCCTTCTAAATACCCTTAGAATGATAAAGGTCTTAGGAGTTACATTTATTATCTTTTCATATTGGAATATAAACAGTATAATCTTATATACTTTATGATGTTGCTTTTATGTTTACCTTTTTGTGCTTCTCTTTGAGCCTTGTATTTGAAAGTCATAATTTCTGTTCATCTCTGTTTTTTTCATTAGGAATACTTGAAAATCTTCTATTTCAGCAAATGTTTATTTTTTTCCCTTGAACTTATTATACTCAGTTTTCTTGGGTAAGTTATTCTTGATTGTAATGTTAGCTCCTTTGACTTCTGGAATATTGTAATATTATATTCTGAGTTATTCATTTCTTTAATGTAGAAGCTGCTAAATCTTGCATGATCCTGTGCCTTTAAAAAAAAAAAAAAGCCAAACTGTTAATCATACTGTGCTAGGTTCTAGGCATAAAAATACAAAGAATTAATCCCTACTTGAAAGGAATTCACATTCTAATGCAGGATTCAAGTACATATATAAATAAATATATCATAAATATAAAGTGATCAACCAATTACATGTCAACAAATATGACAATCTAAATATCATTTATATAGTGCCTTAAAGTTTGGGAAAATACTTAAATGTATATTATATTTACACTAACATAAATGCCCAGATTAACAGAATAAAAAACACAGAACTTAAATAACCTAATCTTGCAAAAGAGAAATTGAACCTGCTATGAATCCCAAAGAAAAAAACAACCTTAGGACCAGATGAATTAACAAGAAAATTCTATCAAACATTTAAAGAACAATTAATTTCAGTTTTATGAAACTGTTTGACAAAATAGAAAAAAAAGAGGTCCTACACATATTTCTTCTATGACACAGATATGGTTTAGATATATAAACTAGGAAGAGTCAAAACAGAAAGAAATTATAGACATATCTCTATAGAATATTAGTGGGAAAATATTAATAAAATATTAGCAAGGAGACTACAGTAACATTATAAATATTACATATTGATTAGTTTGATTTATACCAGAAATACAGTTCAATATTAAGAAAATTATAACAGTTGATATATCAAAAATAAAAATAACATGGGGGCAGCTAGGTGGCGCAGTGGATAGAGCACCAGCCCTGAAGTCAGGAGGACCTGAGTTCAAATCTGGTCTCAGACACGTAACAGCTGTGTGACCCTGGGCAAGTCACTTAACCCCAATTGCCTAAGCAAAAAAAAAAAAATAAAATAAAATAAAAAAATAAAAAAAATAAAAATAACACATATAATATCAATAGATGTAGAAAAAGCTTTTCACAAAATGCTATGCTCATTCCTAATAAGAAAAAGCACTAAAAAGCATAGAAATAAATGGATCTTTCCTTAGCTTAATAAGTAGTATCTGTCAAAAACAAGAGACATTTTCTGTAAAATGGGTATAAACTAAATGCCTTTTGAATAAGATCAGGGATAAGGTCCATTATCATCATTATTACTCAGTATGGGTCTAGAAATGTTACTAATAAGACAAGTAATAAGCAATAAGACAAGAAAAAGAAATTGAAAGAATAAGGAAACAAAATTGGTGCTATTTGCAGATAAGATGGTTTACTTAGAAACTTAAAAGTCTCTAAGAGACTTAGAGACTTAGAAACTTAGAACAGTTAATTAACTACTACTAGTTAGAATTTACTAGTTTTACTAAGACAATTAAAAGACTAATTGAAATAATGAAGATCTTCAGCAGAGTTTCAGAAAATAAAATAAACCCATATAAATCATGAGCATTTCTTTATAGTATGGACAGAGTATGGGAAGAGATAAAAAGACAAAATAAAATACACATATGGATGTGTATATATGCACGCATATACATATATATCATATATATATTTTTTTTCAAATATGATTGGTTGGTTGTTGTCCTTTGTTCTTGAAGAGGACCTAAGTATCTCACTATGTTAGAGTCAAATTACAGTGTGTCTGACTATAGTTGATCAGACCAATATAAGCTCAGAATGCTTTGCTACAGGTTGAACACAGTCTATATGAGCACTTAGAGTGGCTTCTCTAATTTTACACATTTCATGTTTCCTTTGGGCTAATTATATTCTGTTTGTTCATAGAGCACAGCACCTTCTCTAATGAGAGCACACCATGCTTGGCCATCTTGTGTCAGTGTCTCTTATGTCATACAATCTATTCTAAAGTTCTTAAGAGATACTTTTTTCTAACCACCTGTGTGAGTACTTCCCCTATGTGAGTTCTCTATAAAATAATTTTTTTTTTTGGCAAATGTACATTTGGCATTTTAATAGTGTGGCCAGCCCAATGGAGTTGTACTCTCTGCAATAGAGTTAGAATGCTTGGCAGTTTAGTTTGAGAAAGGACCTCAGTGTCTGGTGTCTTATCCTGCGAGGTGATCTTCATAATCTTCCTAAGTCAATTCAAATGGAAGTGTTCAGTTTCCTGGCAGATTAAATTTAAATATACACATGCAACAAATAAATAAATGTATGTATGTATATATATATATATATAATAAAATATAAAGTATTTGGGAATCTATCGGCCAAGAGATACAGAAAGGAAGCATATGAACGCAATTACAAAACACTTTTTATACAAAGATATATCTAAATAATTGGAGAAACATTAACTGCTTGTTCATAGGCTGAACTAGTGAATAGTGAATAAGCATTGGGCCTGAAGTCAGGATGTCCTCAGTTCAAATCTGGCCTCAGACACTTACTAGCTGCTGTGTGACCCTGGAAAATCATTTTTGCCTTAATTAAACCAGTGTTTACCTTCATCCACTGAAGAAGAAAATGATAAACTATTCCTGTATCTTTGCCAGAAAAAAAACCCCATAGACAGTGTTGATATGCAACAAGTCATGAAACAAGTCATGCACAAGGTCATGAAAAGTTGGACATGATTGTACAGCAACGATAATAAGGCTGAACTAATATAATGAAGATGATAATACTACCTAAATTAATTAACTATTTTGGTGTTATATCAATAAAATTACCAAGGATTATTTCATTGAGCTAGAAAAAAATAGTCACACAATCTATGCAGAGTAACAAAAGGCCAAAATTTATAAGAGGAATAATTTTTTTTTTAAAGTGGGGGAAGGAAGGGTGATCTAGGAGTACCAGATTTCAAACTGTACTACAAAAGCAGTGATCATCAAAACAATTTTGTATTGATTAAGCAAGGGAGTGGATCAAATGGAATACACAATATGCAGAAGCAAACAAGTACAGTAAATTGGCTTTTGATAAATCCAAAGATCCCAGCTGTTAGGGCAAGAATTCATTATTTAACATAGCAGAAATTAAATCTAGACCAATATCAAACCAAATGCCAAGAAAAGCTTTAAATGTATAGATGTCTTAGACATAATTGTAATATAATAAGCAAAGTAGAAGAATAAAAAGGAAATTAATTGTCAGATTCATTAATATGGAGAAACTTTATGATCAATTGATTTTTCTCATATAGCATAACAAGTATGGAAATATATTGAAAAAGGGTAACATTTAATCTATATCAGTTTGCTTGCTGTCTAGGGAAGGGGGGAGGTAAGGGAAGGAGAAAAATTTGGAATATGAAGTTTTAGAAAAATGAATGTTGAAAATGATTTTTACATGTATTTTGAAAAAAAATACTATTTAGAAAAAAAATTTAGATTGTAAAAAGTTAGATTGTAAGAAAAATGACCAAACAAATACAGGGTGTGTCAAAGAAGATAAAATGAACAATTTGATTATATAAAATTTAAAGTTTTTGTCCAAACAGGACTAATAAAGACAAATAAATAGGAAAAAATTCTTTTAGCAAGTTTCTCTGATGAAGGTCTCATTTCTAAACTATGTTGGGAAGTGATTCAAATTTGTAAAAAGTAAGAGCCATTCCCCAACTGATAAATGGTCAAAGTAAATGAATAGACAACATAGAAGAAAAATCCAAACTACTAATAACTATATAAAAATACTCTAAATCACTAATAATTTGAGAAATTCAAACTAAAACAACTTGAGAGTTCTACCTCATAACTGTAAAAACATTTATATTAACTCTTTTTGCGGTGACAAAGTTTTGAAAACTTAGAAAGAGGTTTTCCTATTAGTTGGGGAATGGCAGAACAAATTATGGTATATGAATGGGTGAAATATCATGGTATTCATAAGAAATGGTGACAGGATATTTTCAGGCAGATAAAGGAAGATTTGAATGAAGTAATGTTAAACGAATTGTGGAAAACAAGAAGACAATTTATATAACAAGAACAATATTATTGTAAAGACAGTCAACTTTGAAAATTGGCTAAATCTGATTTTAGCAGACTCATGATGAAACAAGCTATCCACCTCCTAATAGAGAATTGATAACTTCAGAATGTAGGTTAAAATTTATTTTGGGGGGGTGGTAGTGGGGGGGCAATGCAGAAATTTATTTTGCTTGACCAAATATTTGTTTAGTTCAGTGGGTTTGTTTTTCTTGCTTCCTTATTTGTAGATGAAGACAGATGGGAGGGAAAGTAGGTATGTCTTTGTTTGAAATTTTTTTAGTAAAATAAAGTGAATAAGTGAAAATATATGCAAAGTAATTCAATACAAGATAATTTGGGAGAGAGAAACTAGCAATTTGATGATGAGAAAAGACTTCATGCCTCTAAAGGAAGGAAGGAAGGCCTTCCAAGCAAGTGGTACTGCCAGTATCAGGGCACAGATACAGGAAACAGTGTGTCCATTTGAGAAATGCAGGTTCATCTGGATCACATAGGGAAGGGAGCAATATCCAGAGTCTAGAAAGTAGACTGTGAAGAGTTTTAAAAGTAAACTAAGGACCCTTTATTTTATCAGAAAAGCAATGGAGAACAATGGAGTTGGTTGAATGAGAATCTAATCTGCCCTTAGGAAATTACTTTGGTAGAGGCAGCCATTATTTAGCCTAGTGGAAAAAGCAGTGACCCTGAAGGAGGGGGAGGGAAGGGGGAACCTGAGGTCAAATCTGACCTCAGATACTTAACACTTACTATCTATGTGACCCTAGGCAAGTGTCTTAACCCTAATTGCCTCACCAAAAAAATTCACTTTGGCTTTAGAATGTGGAATGGGATGGAGTAGTGAGAGACTTGGGGGGGGGGGGGACCACTTAGAAGTCTCTTATAATGACAAAAAAATGATAAATATTGAAGAAGATGTGGGAAAATTGGAACACTAATGTATTTTTTGTGGAGTTTTGAACTGATCCAACCATTCTGGAGACCAATTTGGAACTTGTCCAATGGACAATCAAAATATGCACATCTAGCAATACCACTACTAGATCTGTATCCCAAAGCAATCATAACAGGGAAAAGGACCTGCATGTTCAAAAATATTTATAGCACCTCTGTGATGACAAAGAATTGGAAATCGAGGGAATGCCTATCAATTGGGGAATGGCTGAACAAGTTGTGGTATAGCAATGTAATGAAATATTGTTTTGTTGTAAGAAATGATAAGCAGGCAGAGTTCTGAAAAACCTGGAAAGACTTAAATGCTATCCACATAAAGAAAAAGAACTATGGAGCTTTAATACAGAGAGGAGCATACCATTTTCACTTTTTTTTGGTTTGGAATTTTTTCCCTGTGATTTTTATCTTTTCTTCTATTTCTTCTTTCTCAACATGACTAATATGAAATTGTTTGGCATGATTGCTCGTGTATAAACTACATCAGATTGCTTGCCATCTTGGGGAAGGGGGAAGGAAGAGGATGAAGGAAAGAGAAAAATTTGGAACTCAAAATCTTATTTAAAAATGAATGTTGAAAACTATGTAATTGGAAAAAATAAAATAGTATTTACTCCAAAAAAAGTCTATAGCAATAATGAAGCAGATTTAGGCCAAGGTAGTAATTGTAAATGGAGAGAAGGGCATAGATGCTATGGAGGTAGAATTGACAAGATTTGATAACTGATTGGATAAGTGAGATGAGAGAGTATAGAGCTGAGGATAATGTTAAAGTTATGAATTTGGGGGACTGGGAAAATGAGGGAAATGAAAACGAGGTAAAAAAGTCTGGCAAAAAAGAAGTTTTAGGCAGAAAGATATTAAGTCCATGGCCTATACTAAAGTTGTGGCATGAGACCAAAAAGAGAAGGATAGATCCAGGAGAGGGTACAATGAGCAAAACTTGGCAAGTGATTAGATACATAGATGAGGGGAAGGTGCAGAGTACCATGATAATAAATGTATATTAAACATTTACTATATCCCAGGCACTGAGCTAAATACATTATAAATATCATTTCATTTGATTCTTTTGAGGATATTGAAGAACTTAGGATATCCCTAGCTTGCGAATCTGAGTGACTAAAAGGGTCATAGTGGCCTTAGCAGA
This sequence comes from Myrmecobius fasciatus, assembly GCA_023553655.1. Taxonomy (NCBI): domain Eukaryota; kingdom Metazoa; phylum Chordata; class Mammalia; order Dasyuromorphia; family Myrmecobiidae; genus Myrmecobius; species Myrmecobius fasciatus. Next base: position 149,303 of record JAJPUD010005054.1, on the reverse strand, counting down.
AAATAGGGAACTTAGGAGAAAAGCTATTTTCCATTTTGTATTGTTTTTGTGGAACATTTATACAATAGCAAAAGGGATTGGCAAGGGCTTAGATTTATTTTTCTTTATTTGATTGTCAATACTTTTTTGGGCTGGGCCACATCCTAGTCATCTTTGTATCTCCTTCAGCAGGGAATATTGGGCCTTATGCATTAATTACTTGATCATTGTTGAATGAATGAAGGCATTCATCAATCTTTGTGAAGACACTGGTTCATTATTTAACATTATGGCAGCAGAGGGCGCTAGAAGATCCTCGACATTGTTGCTTTCATAGCAAAGGTTCTTCTCTCTCCTCCCACTAATGCCATACATGCCCAAGAATGCCATTGGATGAACTTCAGAGCCTTCCCCAAAGTAAGTAAATAAATAAATAAAGATTCTATACTGGAAAAATTCCCATTTCCCCTAGCAGTCCAGGCAAATTAAATTGGATTTCCAGCAGTAAGATACAAAAAGCACTCCCTGCAGGGTAGCCATCAAATTTTTCAGCTGTAACTAATGAAGATATTTGAGGCAGCCTGAATTTTCTGCAAATGACCCAATTTTAAGTTCTGGCTGCATGAGGAGAATTTGCTTGGTAAATCAAATATGATAAGGAACTTTTTTTGGGGGGGGGGATGCTTCCATTTAGAAAGAGAAGGCTTCTTTGAAAACCATGAATTGACTGTCACTGAATTCTTCCTTTGGTTTTTTATTTCTCCTTCAGTCTCAATATTTTATCAGATAAGATTTAGAAACATGTGGGAAATATATAACGTACCTGAAATATGTAGGAATGCTTTCAGTGTGAGTCAGGGAGAATAGAAAATATTTCTCTTTAGTGGCAATTATTTGTCATCATTCCCACCACTAATGATTCCCAGTCCCTGTGAATTGTGGTATAATGCCTCCAGAACACTATGCAGAATATACCTTTTCATACTGTAGTGGATTTTCTTAAATAGGAGAGTTCTTTCTTATTATGAGTCAGATTGCTGCCTTTGTGAATCGATTTTTCTCCTTAATTTGAATACACTTTAAGTGCTACCAAAACAATTTTGAATCCATTACAGTAGTGCAAACTTATTCCAGTTGCTTTCAACTAGTTTCAAAGAAAATTGGCTTACAACTATTTTAATCTAATCCTACTTCAAGCATCTACATAATGAAAAGTGTTGTTTAGCAAGAAAATACTCTAAAATCTTGAATACTCTGATGCTTTGGGGGGGAAAAACAACTTTAAAATTGAACACTTAAAATATAAAGCTCACTTTTTATTAGAAAATGTAACAAAAAAGATGAAAATGTATATGTGAAAATGCATTTTTCCACATACATCTGAGATACATGCTGCATACTTGTGACTCATAAATCTAATAAATAGAATGGTTTCTAAATAGGTTTATGAACCTGCTTCCATTTGGTCTGAAGACATTCATATTTCAGTAGTATTGCCTAAACATTGTAATATACATCACAAACTATATGTGTCACCCTGAAAAAAAACTGACTCCCCTAAAGAAAAAAAGTAGGACACTTCGTTATTTCAATTGCATCTTTTTCTAGGAGACTAAGATAATTGTTGGATTATGAGAATGAGAGTGTGATAATATATATGTTAAGTTTTTATAAACCTTAAATATGTAAATAGTATTTAATATTATTATTATTGTCATTATTATCCAAGAGGTATGTCATATGGTATTTTAGAGCCTTGCTATCTTCTCTATGACTGATTTGCATCCTGAAAAATCGTTGTATTAGAAAATCTGACCAGTGTTTTGTGCTGCTTAAGATTAAATGCGTGTGGAATTGATAGGTAAGATTCTGAATGCAGCTGAACTCCAAAATTATAGCTTAGCATTCATCAACATGTTAGTTCTATGGTAGAAAGCATGCCATTGGCTCTTTCGGAAGATGACCTAAAGATTCTCTGTAGGCCTATTTAAGGGCATGTAACATCTGCCCTCAAGCGTGGAAGGCAGCAGAGAGAACATGCTCCATGTGGTCCTGACATGCCAAGATGCCATCTGGCCCTTTGAAAAGCATTGCATTCATCCAGCAATGGCCAAGAGAGAAGAGTAGTACAAAGCAACTGAAGTGGGAAATAGAGAGCTTATATATTATGTTAACTGCAGTCTCTGTCACTCTAAGAACACTTTTACCAACAGTGTTGTAATCAGCACCCTTGTCTTAGCTGGGCTATCAGCAACAAGCTAAGCCATTATAATTGGGAGAGGCATTGAATCATGGCTGCACCTGTCCACAGCTTATACCTTTACTTATAGTTCTGTGACATGCTTCATGTGGACTCTGGGGCACCTTGAACTATGTATGACTCTGGATGGACACACCTAACTCCCCATCCTGAGGCCATGAGAAGAGACTGAACCAAACACTGGCATTACCTCAGTTTGCATCTCTCTTGTCTTCACTTCATTAGCTCTCCCTACTAGCTAGAGACCAGTTTGAGCCAAAATGCCCCAGCCCCCTTTCACTGAGCATTCATTTGATCAAATGTCATTTAATTCAGCTATTTCTTGTATGTGGTTTATCCTGGGGGAGTCTTCATACGTAATCAGAAGCTGCATATATTTTCTACCTTTTGTGCCCTTGTGCTCCTAGGATTTCTTATTTTCCCTCTTATACTGACAGATAGCTTTTAAAAAGTTATCAACTGAAGGTTTGCCCACTTTTTAAAAAAATCATATCAAATGTGTCATTAATAGCTGAACCAGTGAGGAAAAAAGGCAGTGTTACTAATGTGGTACATTAGGAGCTTTTTAAATACCACGCTGTGCTTCAAAAGGAAACAAAATGGGATCTGTTTTTGACAAAGTCATTTCATTGTTGATCTCCAATCCCATTTCATTGATCCAGGATCTGATCTCATCATACTCTCTTACCCTGGTTCTAATTCTACATGATTTTGGCCTGGCCCCTTCAGCAATTAATTCAAAACTTGGCTTTAGACTATTGGTGAGTCATTTTCATCTTAGTGCTCCTTCTGGCCCCTTCTTGGGAAGGGAGAGGAGACCTTATTTAGGAGCTGACCTAAGTTTCCCTTTGGCCTCTGTAGCTGTATTGTTCTCTTGTTTAGTTCACCTGTAGTTGTACATGCATGTAGTGGTTCTGGCCTCCTCTGCACTATAATTGGGCCTGAGATTTCATCAAATACTCTACAAGCAGCATGTTATAGTCCAATGGCACTTGGGGGGAGGGGGTCAGATAATTGAGATGAGAATCCTAACTGTAGCCTTGCAATCCTTCATCTCCTTATGCTGAGACTATTACAGTAGTCTGGGGATAGATCTCTCTGTTTCAAGTCTCTTCCCACTCTAGTCCAGCCTCCATTTAGCCTCCAAAGGAATCTTCCTTAAGCACAGGTCCAAACACCTCCACTCATTAGACTTATTCTGCTATAAACTCTGGTCTTCAGGATCAAATACAAAATCCTGTTTGGCATTCAGAGACTTTCATAACCTAGTTCCTTCCTTTCCTGCTTTCCAGTCTCCTTCCACCTTTTAAACTGATACATATTTGATCCAATGATACTGACTTCCTGCCTCCCCAGAATCCAGGCACATTCACTGGCTGTTCCTCATGTCTAGAATGTTCTCCCCTCCTCATCTCTTCATTCTTGGCTTCCCTGCTTTCCTTCATGTCCCAGCTAAAATCCCACTTTCTATAGAAAGCCTTTTCCAATCTCTTTTAATTCTAGTGTCTTCCAACTCTGTTGAATATTTCCTTTTTCTTCTATAAACAACTTATTTGTATGCATGTTATCTCTCTCAGTAAATTGTGAGCTCCTTAAGACTTACAAGAACTAATGCAAAGTGAAGTGAGCAGAACCAGAACATTATACACAGAAACAGCAACACTGTACTGTGATCAATTGTCATTGACTTAATTCTTCTCAGCAATACAATGATCTGAGACAATTTCAAAAGACTCATGATGGAAAATGCCATCCACATCCAGAGAGAAAACTGAGGGAGTCTGAATGCAGATTGAAGCATAGTGTTTTCACTTTTTTTTCTTTTGTTCTGTTTTTCTTTCACAATATGACTAATGTGGAAATATATTTTACTTGATTTACACACATGTAATCTCTATTAGACTGCTTACCATCTTAGGGAATAGAGAGAAAAGGAGAAAATTTAGAACACAAAATTATCATAAAAATGAATGTTAAAAATTGTCTTTGCATCTATTAGAAAATATAAAATTTTTTTAGAACAACAACAACAAAAAAAAAGATTGTTACCTCCTTGAGGGCAGGGACTTTCTTTGTATCTCCCATGCTCAGCATAGTGCCTGACAAAGTCAGCACTTTGAAGTGCTTATTAACTGTCTAGTCACCTTTCTTGCTGGACTTCAGTTGCTCTAATCTGTAAAATGTTCAATTGGAATCCTTGATTATTCTTAGGTCTATCCCCTCTCCCTTCTGGAATTCCTGCCAGATGCTTCTGAAACATACATCTTGTTCTAACTTGGTAGGGCTCTTAGAAGGAATGTGCTTTATAAGTCATCAGTATTATTATATGCACATCAATATAAGTAATATGACATAGATCATAATTATATTTTACATATATATTATATGTCATAATAGGAATTTCTGTTTCACATTTGGGTTGAACTTTGATCTCTACAGACCTTTCTAGTTCTGGATCCTAGAATCTGACCTGGCTTTAAGTTCACCTCTGGTTACTACTTTTAGCATTTACTCAGGTCACTTTGACATTAGATTAACCTTAGTGTTTGGGGTTTATTGTTTCAGAGTTGACAAGAAGCAGAAAAAGGCATACAGAAATATAATTGAATGAATGAAGCTGAATTAAGTCTTTACTATGGTCTAAGCACTGCTAATACAAAGAGAAGAGTAACAAATTTGGAAAGTTTCAGAAGCAAGTCAAATGGAGAAGTTCCATAATTGAGTAGTATATAGTGGCAAAAACCAATATTAATGCCTTTTCTTTAATGTCATTATTTAATGTTGCTATTCTCAAGGGTCTGAGTTCAAGATCCCAGGCTCTCTCTATCAGGATCTGAGGAGACATGGTAGCCACAGTGGTAGTGGTGGCTTGAATTGCCTGGCACATGCTGCTACTATCTCTTGGATGCCCTGCTGCTTCAGCTACCCTGATTTTCTTGCCTGTCTGGCGTTTGGATGATGGGCATGGCCAGCTCTCCTGCACAGTTGTTTCCTCAGCTGTGAGGCCTGGAAATGAAACATGAATTGTGGTCTAGCAAGTGCTATCCCTCCCCAGAGGCCCAGAAACAGGCCTTTCTCTGGAAAGCTTTAAATGCCAAACAAAGGATCATGGACTCTTCTTGAGTGTTTGAAGGTAGGACAAAGAAAAGTTTATATTTCATTGTAAGGTACCCTTTGCAGAGAACTGTTTTAATATCCAGTAAAATGTCCCAGTATCTGAAACATACACCTGCTTCATCAACTCCCTTTGAAATCTTTCTGTTCCTTTTAATCCTTCCTCAGATACAATTCTTCATGAAGTCTGCCTTACCCCATAACCAAAAATTGTTTCTTCCTCTACGTTTTCTTGTCAGAATCTTTTCTTTGTTCCTACTACATTTTTTCTTGTGGCATCTTATTTAAATGCTCATGTTATTCCCCTTTAATTATAGGCTTTTTCAATATAAGGGTTATATTTATTTTCATTCTTTAATAAGTAGAATATAGCATAGTATCTTGTACACAGTGGGAACTTGTGAATTATTCCTGTTTGAATTAATAAGCCATTTAATTAGGATAAATATTAAGCTCCAAAGTGACCTCATCCTTGAGAATCTTTAATTCTATGAACACAAGAAAAGGCTACTTTGTGTTGAAGAGGCTTGTGAAATTTTCTTCAGGATTTTTAGAAATACAAGATAGATTCTTTTTTTTTT
>JAJPUD010005054.1:32742-127653 GCA_023553655.1 Myrmecobius fasciatus | reverse complement strand
ATTTGATTTTCCTCTCTCCTTTTTCTTATCAAATTAACTAAAGGCTTATCTATTTTGTTGGTTTTTTCATAGAACCAACTCTTAGTTTTATTTATTAACTCAATAGTTTTCTTGTTTTCGATTTTATTAATTTCTCCTTTTACTTTTAGAATTTCCAATTTGGTATTAATTGAGGGTTTTTAATTTGTTCTTTTTCTAGTTTTTTTAATAATAAGCCCAATTCATTGATCTTTTCTTTCTCTATTTTATGCAAGTAAGCATCTAGAGATATAAAATTACCCCTTATAACAGCTTTGGCCGTATCCCACAAATTTTGGTATGTTGTCTCCTTATTGTCATTCTCCTGGATGAAATTATTGATTGTGTCTATGATTTGCTCTTTCACCCATTCATTCTTCAGGATTAGATTATTTAATTTCCAATTACCTTTTGGTTTATTTTCTCCTGGACTTATATTGCATGTGATTTTTATTGCATCATGATCTGAAAAGGATGCATTTACTATTTCTGCCTTTCTGCATTTGATTTTAAGGTTTTTATGCCCTAATATATGGTCAATTTTTGTATATGTTCCATGGACTGCTGAGAAAAAAGTAAACTCTCTACTGTCTCCATTCAACTTTCTCCATAGATCTATCATACCTAACTTTTCTAACAATTGGTTTATCTCCCTAGTTTCTTTCTTGTTTATTTTGTAGTTTGATTTATCTAATTCTGAGAGAGCAAGGTTGAGATCCCCCACTAGTGTCGTTTGGCTGTCTATTTCTTCTTGCATCTCTCTTAATTTCTCCCCTAGGAATTTGTGTGCTATTGCACTTGGTGCATATATATTTAGTATAGATATTGCTACCTTATCTTTGGTACCCTTTAATAAAATATAGTTTCCTTCCTTATCTCTTTTGATTAGATCCATCTTGGCTTTTACTTGATCTGAGATAAGGATTGCTACCCCTGCTTTTTTTTGTTCACCTGAAGCATAATATTTTCTGCTCCAGCCGTTTACCTTCATTCTATATGTGTCAATATGTTTTAAATGTGTTTCTTGTAGACAACATATTGTGGGATTCTGGTTTTTAATCCAGTCTGCTATCCGTTTCCGCTTTATGGGAGAGTTCATCCCATTCACATTCACAGTTAGAATAACTAATTCTGTATTTTCTGCCATCTTATTTACCCAAGTTATGTTTTCCCCTTTCCTTTCCCCTTTCTCCCTTCCCCCCTCCTCAGTACTTTGCTTTTGATGACCCTTTCCCCCAAACAATACTTCACCCTTTAGATCCCCTCCCCCTGTTTTTACTCCTTTCCCCTGATTCTTCTATTTTCCCTTCTATTAGTTTGTCCCTTACTTTTCCTCCTTTCCCTCCCACTTCCCTCTAGCAACAGACAAGTTTCTATGTGAAATCAAATGTCTGATATACACTTTTAGAGCCCAACCTGATGAGAGTAAGATTTACACTGTGCTCATCTCCCTCCCCTCTTTCTCTCAATTATATTAGGTTTTCTTTGCCTCTTCAAGTGATTTTACCTTGTTTTTATCTCCTTTTTTTAGATCTTATTTTACCACTTTTTCCCTCTTTTCCCCAGTATGACAACATTTTCCCCTCTAGTTCTCTTTTTCATATTATCAAAGTAATATCTAGTTAATTATACCCCCAAACTTTGAGTATCTCCCTAGTAGAAATAAAGTTCTCAAGAGACCTTTCCTTTTTACCTTTTTATGCATCTCTTGAGTTCTGTGTTTGGGTGTCGAATTTTTTGTTCAGATCCGGTCTTTTCATTAGAAATAGGTGAAATTCACCCATATCATTGAATGACCATCTTCTTCCCTGGAGGATAATGCTCATTCTAGCTGGATAGGATAGGTTATTCTTGGCTGTAATCCAAGTTCCTTTGCCCTTCGGAATATCTGGTTCCATGCCCTTCGATCCTTCAGTGTGGAAGCTGACAAATCCTGTGTGATTCTAATTATTGAACCTCGGTATTTGAATTGTTTCTTTCTCGCTGCTAGCAGAATCTGTTCCTTGGTGCTATAGTCCTGAAATTTAGCCACGATATTCCTTGGGGTCTTAATTTTGGGGTCTCTTTCAGGAGGTGATCGGTGAATTCTTTCAATGGTGATTTTGCCCTTTGATTCTACAATCTCAGGGCAGTTTTCTTTCAGGATTTCCTGGAAGATAGTGTTTAGATTCTTTTTTTCATCATGGCTTTCAGGAAGTCCAATAATCCTTAGATTGTCTCTCCTAGATCTATTTTCCAAGTCAGTTGTTTTTCCTAGGAGATATTTCATATTTTCTTCTAATTTTTCATTTTTTTGTTTTTGTTTGACTGATTCTTCAAGTCTTAGTGAGTCATTCACTTGCATTTGTTCAATTCTTATTTTTAAAGTGTTGTTTTCTTCAGTTACCTTTTTAAGCTCCTTTTGTAACTGGCCAATTTGTTCATTGCACTCTTTTTCCACTTCACTAATTTTATTTTTTAATAAATTAGTGTCTTTTTCATATCTCTTTTGCAGGGCATCATATCCTTCTTGCACTGATTTCAGTTTATTTTCTCATTTATCCTCCAGCTCTCTTTTGAGGTTCTTTATGCAGTCTTCCAGAAAGGCCTTTTGAAAAGGGGACCAGTGATGGTCCTGGCTGATGTTCTCTGGATTTTTGTCTAAAGGAACCTCTGGCTCTGGGGTCGTTTCTTTGCCTTGATAAAAGCTGTCTATGGTGAGAGCTCTCTTTTGCTTCTTCATCATATTTTTTTTTTAGACAGTGTGGATATCTCTTTAAGGTAGGGAAAAAAAAAGCGGCGGCTGCAAAAAGCTTTGCCCTGGGGCACTTCGGCGAGTTGACTTAAGGTGCTGGGCTGATGGGGGCTAGGACTAAGTCCGAATTACTCCTTAAACAAGGCAAGTCTGCCAGAACACCTGCCCCCAATCAGGGCAGAGTGTCCCGAGTGCCTCAGATAAACTCCAGGTGTTTGGAATTTGGAGTTTGGAGTTAGGAATTTCTTTCAAGATGAGCTGAGCTGAGTCCCACCCTCACTTCCGGCCTGCACAGTTGTCGTTTATTTATCTCTCTGTCCGAGTCCGACTAACCTGATATGAAGTCATCCAGAGAGCTGTGCCCAAATATTTCTGAGTTCGTTGACTTGAAAATCAGTTCGGAGGCTTATTTTATTGTTGATTTGAGAGAAGATCGGAGGAGAGGCAGAAAGTCACCTTTTCACTCCGCCATCTTGGCTCTGCCCCCCTAAACTGAGTTTGATAACTTTTTGAGCATAGTTCCAAATTGCTCTCCAGAATGGCTGGATCCATTCACATCTACTGATCTTTTTGAAATCTTTTTGTTTTACTCTTCCTTTAACTATCTCTTTCAGAAAGTCTTATTGGTCTTGTGTCCAATCTGCATTTTTTTTTCTTTGAGGCTTGCTTGTAGATGTTTTTAAGTCATTCCCTTCTTCTAAGTTTGTTTCTTGAGCTTCCTTAGTACCATAGCAGCTTTTTATGATCACGTTCTTTTGTTGTCATTATTGTTGTTTGCTAATTTTTCAAACCTATTTCTTGCTTTGGATTTTATGTTAGAGTAGAGCACTGCTCACCCATGGTTGGGATAAGGGAAATATTTGGCTTAGTATTCTGACTTTTATAGCCTGCTGCTTTAATAGTTGGTTCTGAGGACCTATACCTGTGAGGTTTGGGGTACCTTCAATTTTGTGAGATCCACAGAAAATTTCAATCTATGTCATCCTGATCTGCTCTATAGTTTTTAACCAGATAGGATCCTTGCTACTTCAAGACTTCTACTCCTTTCTACCTGGAAACTGCAACCAGGAATAAAGTAATGGGTGATGAAGATGCCAAATGGTACACCTTTCTGTACCTATTGGTAGTAGAAGGATCTCCCAGAATCTCTTTCTGACCAGATATTCTGCCCTCTTCCTGTTCTTGGACGTTGGACACCTCCAGTGCCACCACTGCTTATTGCTACCTTTTTGGCCTTTACTACTTCCATCACACTTCTGGCCAGTTTCTGCCCCAATGTTTATAGTCTTCTATTTCTGTCTTTCTAAGCTGTCCTGGGCTGGAAAAAAATGACTCACTATGATTTTTGTTGGCTTTCTCATTCAGAATTTTGACATACTTTTGAAAGATGTTTAGAAGGGTATAATGAGAGAGCTCAGAAAAAAATGCTCATGTCACTTCATTTTGATTCTACCGTGTATTCTTTGAATAATTGAGTAGAAAATATAAATAAAAATTTCAAAGGAACAAAACTTCATATGCTTAATCCAATTTTTGCATTTATTTTCATTGTAAAATGACTGACATTCCAGGGACAATGACATGGGACCATGTTTTTAGAGGGAATGGTGTCAATCATTCAACACATATTTGTTAAATATCTACTATAATCCAAACACTATACTTATATTGAGAATATATAACTAGATGGAACTTCATGGCCTAGCCATCTTAGAAAGCAATTTGGTATTATGCCCCAAAAACTATTAAATTGGACATACCTTATAACCCAGTGATGTTGTCAAAGAGTTCTCTTTGGTAAAAGAGACCAATAAAATATATGCAGAATATTTATGTAGCAACTCTTTTTGTGGTAGCAAAAAATTGGAAACTGAGGGAATATCCATAAATTGTAGGAAGGCCAATCAAGTTATGAATGTGAGAAAATATTATTGTTCTGTAAGGAATGATGAAGATCATTTCACAGAAACCTAGGAAGATGCAAAATGAAATGAGCACAACCAAGAGAGCAATTTATATAATAACAACAGTATCATAAAAGGCAAACTATGAAAGACTTTGTAATTCTGATCAGCGCAATGACCAACCACAATTCCAAAGAACACATGATGAACATTCTATTCATCTTTAGACAGAGAAGTGGTGAACTCAGAGTGCAGATTCAGTACAGATTTTTATTTGTTTGTTTAACATGATAATTCATGTATTTGTTTTGCTTTTCCTGCTTTCTCAGTGGCAAGGCAGGGATTAAAAGGCAGAAGATTTGGAGCTGAAAATAAAATTGATTTAAAAAAAATTAATTGAAGCAAAAGTGAGCTTGGGGTAGTGTTAGGGGCTAAGGCTGTTCCACATAAATTAGTAGCAGTTCTTTTTTTTAATCTCTTTTTCTTAATTACATCTAAAAACAAAATTTGACATGAGAAGGTAAGCAATGTGATATAGAATATATCTATATAATATATAGATATGTAGTTATGCAAAACATCTCATTAGTCATATTTTGAAAGAACATCTAGACCCTATGCTACTCCCCAATAAAAACACTGAAAAATCAAGAAAGTAAAAGAAACAGTATGCTTTGATCTACATTCAGACTCTATCAGTTCTTTCTCTGGAGGTGGTTAGCATTTTTCATTATGAGACCTTTGCAGTTTATCTTAACAGAGAATAGCTAAGTCATTCACAGTTGATCATCCTATAATATTATTGTTACTGTGTAGTATGTTCTCTTGGTTCTACTCACTTCATTTTGCATCAGTTCATGTAAGTCTGGGTTTTTCTGAAAACATACAAACAGAGGTTCTTGATACTTTCTTGGGATAAGTCACTTGCAGCTAGTAGGATGCTGAGAAACCTTGGGTCAAGATTCATAATTTTTTTTTAATTTGGTAGATAAATTAAGGTAAAATGATACAGTGGAAATAAAGTTGGAATTGGAATCACAAGACCCAAATTTGAGTCCTAGCCCTACAATTTGATTGTGGGACTTTAATTTTACCTCCCATTGCTTCAGTTTTCTCATCTATAAAATGAAAGTTTGGATTAGATTATTTCTGAGGTCCTTTTCCAGTTCTAACAGTCTCTGGCTCTGTGAGTAGATAATATGTGCAAAAATAATTAGAAATCTAAAGAAAGGTCTCTAGTAAGAGCATAAAGAATTGGACTGACATTGAGAAATCTATTTTACAAAAGGTACATTATAGTACAGGGAGGGCCAGTCATCAGTGGATGTAAAATGAATTAATTTATCCTGGATAATGAACTTTATACATTATACAAAATGCTATCAGTCATTTGAATATATTGCTTTAGGATTCAAAGGTTAGTCATTTAATTGGGTATTTTAAAAATAGACATGAGTAAGAGTTATGTGAGATAAGAACAGAAATGAATAACACTACTTGTCTTTATGAGTGAAGGGATAAAATTGCCAACTGATGTCTGATGTAGTTACCATGGTGTCTTGCCACCAATTCATTTGGAGAATACTATACTTTAAGCATCACAAATGCCTACTGGGACCAGCCAATCAATAAAATATGCAAAGTATTTTATAAACTTCTAAGCTACACATAAATGCTATTTATTTTATTTTCAAAGTATTTTAGGCAAAGCATTAATGACAGAGAGGGAGGGAAATCATGGGATAGGATTGTTCTTAGCCCTCATCTACAAATTAGAATGATGCTTATAATTAGGAAGGTCACGGTCCTGCCAGACCAGGTTGGGTGTCCATGTTTAGATGGATGTTCTCTCTTAGCCAGTAGTATAGCTTAATAGTGAGCCAGATATATTTAGTGGTAGCTCTATAATGTGAACATTAAGTTCTTTGATCTTTCAGTTTTCTCGTTAAGCTTTCTACCTTCTTACACACTTATCATTCCTCCCTCATTCAGACTCATATATTGGTAAGAGAAGAAGAAAAATTCCTGAAAAATTAGTCCTCTGAGGAAAGGAATGTCCTGGAGTTACTGTTGAGAAAACTTCTGCCTGAGTCTATAAACTTCCCTCTGCCAGTTCCTCCTGTGGTCTAAAGACTTCTGCTCCATCTCAGTTCCACTCTATCCCTTCGTTTATCAAGCCTGACTGCTTTATTGCCATAGATGTCATCCCTCTGAAGCTCTTTGTTTGGCTGCTGCTCTCTGTCCTTCACCACCAACCTGACCCTTGTTCTTCAGGCTTCTTAGCTGCCTCCATTAAGGACATATCTCCACGAAGGCTGTTGAGCTGCTGAATCCCAGTACTTATTCCTAGCCTTAAGGATACAGAGAGCATCATTATCACCACTACCACTCTACTGGGTTTTGTACTTCTACTAACTGAGGCTTCGAGCTGAAGTAGCCTGGTAACACAAGGAAGAGGCAGAACTAGTGGGCTTTCAATCACTCCTGCTTTAAATCCAAAAACATCTTTTCCCACTTTACATATATAAGTTAATAATATCTCCTGTCACATTTTTTTATAAATTCCACAACTCCCTAAAGAGCTCAAGAAAACAGTGTTGTTAAACTCAAATAAAAATAGGGCCACTAAACCATCCATGAGCTAAGTAGGAACTTAGTCTTATGATATAATATCTGTGTTTTATTGCATTTTTATTTATTTTGTCAAAGACTTTCCAGTTACATTTTAATCTGATTCAGGCTGCCCTTGGCAGTGTTGTGGGCACACGTGGCCTGCATGCTGTATATTTGATGCTTCCGGGCCATGCACTTTGAGAATCATGGCTCCCTCGTCTAGAAACATTCACTGTATGTATGACATCTTTGACCAGTTTGTGTATAGAAGTTCAATTAACAAGCACTCATCAAATGCCTTCTATATCCAGAATATTATTTTGGGGAGAGATGGAAAGTTTAGGTGAAACTTACCCTCTGCCTTCTGTGCCACTTCTTAACTGACTCCATGTTGTTATATGGCTTCCCAATTCTACTTCAGACCCCAGACTCAAGCTTCTATCCCTAGCACCTTGGATTTCTGATTAAACATTCACCTTACTTTTTCAGATTCAATCCCAATGCTATACTCAGACACCTCCATTTCCCTTTCCTTCCTCTTCTCTTCCCCCATTTTCCAATCCTAATTCAAACAACAGTAATCAAACCAACACTATCATTCCTGTGTTTGTTCACCATTTCCTCTGACCTCCCAGTCCAAAACATTGTTCCCTTTCTACTCCTCCTCCACATGTGTTGTCTTATTCTACTGGAATTCAAACTCTTTGAAGGCAGGAACTGTCTTGCTTGCTTGTGTATGTCCAACACTTAACATAGTGCCTGGTACACAGAAAGCACCTAATAAACACTTTTAAAATTCATTCATGGTGCATTGTTGGTGGAGCTGTGAACGGATCCAGCCATTCTGGAGAGCAATTTGGAGCTATGCTCAAAAAGTTATCAAACTGTGCATACCCTTTGACCCAGCAGTGTTTCTATTGGGCTTATATCCCAAAGAAATCTTAAATGAAGGAAAGGGCCCCACATGTGCAAGAATGTTTGTGGCAGCTCTTTTTGTAGTGGCAAGAAACTGGAAACTGAGTGGATGCCCATCAATTGGAGAATGGCTGAATAAATTATGGTATATGAATGTCATGGAATATTATTGCTTTGTAAGAAACGACCAGCAAGATGATTTCAGAGAGGCCTGGAGAGACTTGCATGAACTGATGCTGAGTGAAATGAGCAGAACCAGGAGATCATTACACACCGCAACAACAATACTATATGATGATCAGTTCTGATGGACATGGCTGTCTTCAACAATGAAATGTTTCAAACCAGTTCCAGTTGTTCACTGAAGAAAGCCATATACAGCCAGAGAGAGGGATGTGAAATGTGGACCACAACATAGCATTTTCATGCTCTCGATTGATGTTTGCTTGCATTGTGTTTCCTTTCCCTGATTTTTGTTTCTTGTAGATACGATTTTTCTTGCACAACAATAAGTGTGGAAATATGTATACATATTCAACTTATCAAGGATTTTAACATAATTCACATGCCATCTAGGGGAGGGAGGAGACGGGGGGGTAAAATTTGTAACGGAAAGCTTTGTAAAGATCAATGCTGAGGAACTACCCATACATACATTATGCAAATAAAAAAAGAAAAATAATAAAATAAAATTCATTCATGGAACCCACAATGTCCTGGGGGATAAAAGAACTGCAATCCATAATATTATAAGTATATTAGAAAGCTGTAAAACAAAGTGTTAAGTGAGATCCAAGGGGAAATTCACTGCTGAACTAGGGGGATCCAAGAAATTACCATGGAGGGGGCTACATTTTGAGATGGACTTTATAGTCCTGGCAGGAATTCGAGGGAAGAAAGAGAAAGATATTATACCATAGGAAATGGAATGAATAAAGACAGTGAGTCAGGTGAGCTCATAGTGTCTGGGGAGATGGAATTGTCCAGTTTGACTGGCACATGAAATGGATCCTTCAGAAGAATAGTAAGAAAAGCTTTAAAAGGTTGGGTAGTGTCAGTTTGAGTTGAAACTCGAAAACTAGGCAAAGGAATTTGAGTTTGACTTAAGGGCCTAAGGGGAGCATTTAGTAAATGTTTGCTGAACTGAATTATACTTTTAAGCAAAGAACTGGCTTGGCCAGATCTGGTTCAAATCCTGACTGTGCCAAATATGATTTGTGTAATCATGAGTAAGTGATTTAACCTCTTCTGTGTGTCATTTCCTCATATTTAAAACCCTCAAAAATGCCTTCCAGCTTTAAAACTGTTATCCTTTGATCTGGGCCTAGAGATCAGCCCTTTTGGGTTTTGCTTCTATTTTACCCTAGTGCCTGATGCTGGTTCAGCCCTATGTAACTTGTTTTCCTGCAAGAAAAGTAGTGATGAGGATCTTATGGGCCTTTTCTTCACTTGGCCCAGGCATCAAAGAGAGTGGAGATTACTGCTTGCTTCTCAGTTGAGGCCGGCTGCTTCCCTGGCTTCTTTTGGAGTGGGAAGAAGCTTTTGGCCCTTCCTTGTTGCTGCAGCCTTAGCTCCAAGGAGGGATGGGGTTAGCCATTGCCAAAACTCCGGAGACTTCTAAAGCTTTTTATTGCTGAAGTTACATACTAATAAAAGAGCAGAACTGCAGTGGAGAGTGGAGACCACCTCATTGACCTACTTAGTGAAGGGACTTACCCAGGGTCGCCTGCCTTGCTTTAGGTGGAGCCAGGACTAGAGAAAGTATTGCTGGATTCCTCCCATGTTTTTATCACACTACTACTCACAGCAGCCCCCAATGAAAATAAAGGAGGAGTGAGTCTTGTTTTTTCAAGTTAAATAGAGGGGTCTGTATACCACATTTTACACTAAAGATGAGGGCACAGAGCACAGGGTGTATTTGGGTGGGTGATGGTTACATCATCCCTTCCTGAGGAAAGGGCCCCAGATGTGCAAGAATGTTTGTGGCAGCCCTTTTTGTAGTGGCAAGAAACTGGAAACTGAATGGATGCCCATCATTTGGAGAGTGGCTGAATAAATTATGGTATATGAATGTTATGGAATATTATTGTTCTGTGAGAAATGACTAGCAGGATGACTTCAGAGAGGCCTGGAGAGACTTGCATGAACTGATGCCGAGTGAAATGAGCAGAACCAGGAGATCATTATACACGGCAACAGCAATACTATATGAGGATCAATTCTGATGGACATGGCTGTCTTCAACAATGAAATGTTTCAAACCAGTTCCAGTTGTTCATTGAAGAAAGCCATATACACCCAGAGAAGGATGTGAAATGTGGACCACAACATAACATTTTCATGCTCTCAATTGATGTTTGTTTGCATTGTGTTTCCTTTGTCTGATTTTTCTTTCTTGTAGATACGATTTTTCTTGCACAACAATGATAAGTGTGGAAATATATATATATATATGCATATATATATATATATATACATATATTCAATTTGTCAAGTATTTTAACATAGGGTGGGGAGTAGGGATTGAAATGAGCAGAACCAGGAGATCAATATACACGGCAACAGCAAGATTATAAAATGATCAATTCTGATGTACATGACTCTCTCCCGCAATGAGATGACTGAAGCCAGTTCCAGTGATCTTGTGATGAAGAGAGCCATCTACACTCAGAGAAGAAGACTGTGGGAACTGAATAAGGATCGCAACATTAGCATTTTCACTCTTTTTGTTGTTGTTCACTTGCATTTTGTTTTCTTACTCACTCACTTTCCTTTTTGATCTGATTTTTCTTGTGCAGCAAGAGAATTGTATAAATATGTTTACACATATTGGATTTAACATACATTTTAACATGTATAACATATATTGGATTGCTTGCCATCTAGGGGAAGGGGTGAGGGAAAGAAGAAGAAAATCTGAAATATAAGGCTATGCAAGGGTCAATGTTGAAAAATTATCCATGCATATGTTTTGAAGATAAAAAACTTAAAAAATAAAATTAAATAAAAAAGAGAGAAAAAAACAAATATTTAGGTACAAAATAAATAACTATGAAGTCCAATGACAAAATGCAATTCTGTATTAGGGCATTTTGACAGGGGAATCAGGGAAGGCTTTTTGAGTCAGGAATGACAAATTAGATGGAATGTTAGGTAGTCTATTCTAATTTGGTGTTCAAGAAGCCTAACTGAAATTTGGAAGGTAACATGACCCTAATTATGTAGATGATGAAAAGGAAAACCAACAACAAAGAACTCTTCTTAACTTCCATTTTAATCCCCTTATATTCAATTGAATATGATAGGAGAAGGTGGGGTATCCTCAGTGTTCAGGAAGAAGTTGGGCTGGTTTAAAGTTCTAAAAAAAGTTTTCCCCAGCAATATTTTTTTATTTTACTGGAATCTTATGCTATTGCTATGAAATAAATCCATTTTAAAAGACTACATCACTAGAAGATGCCTTCCTTACAGATTTTTTTCTGACCTAATTTTGCAGATAAGAAAACTGAGGTCCAGGTTGTTTAAATGACATGCCCAGTATTATTCACTGAATAGAAGCTAGATTAGAACCCAGAGTTCAAGTTCTTTACTTGGTTACTTAGTCCAGTGAATTGTGGGGCATTATAAATTATGTCAATGAAGATTAAGCCAGAAATTACTTCCCCCCAAAAAGCACTTAAAAATCCTTATTTCAAAAGGTAAGGATAAGCTAATAGTGGAGTCATAAAGTGAGTTCTTAAGAGGAGAATCATATAAAATCAAAATTACCCTTTCAGAAATCCCTTAATCTCCCATAAAGAATATTACATTATTATAGCCCCACTGGCTCTAGTCCTGTGGGCTTCCTTAGGGACAGGGGGGGATAAGTAAAGAAAAAGGAAGACCCTTAGTGGTGGAACATAGGAGCAGCCAGCCTTCCCAACATTAAAGTCGATCCTTATCCTTGTGTCATCCACTGACCCTGATAACTTCCTTTGTCTATTTTGTTCCAGCCTGTCAAATATTGTGTACCTTGTAGATCCACTGGGAGGAGAGTAATAGAATCTGCTGGGGCAGATAGGACTTTAAGAGGAGAGATTGGTGAACTCTAGGTAGCAACAATTTTGGAAAGGTAAACTATCTTGTGGATGGATTATTTTTGGGAGGCTGGAATGGAAGGGGAAATGTAGCTTGTAGAATTCATATTCCTGAGACTGTTGGATAGTTTTATGTTTAGCAGTATTTATTTGCTTTTTCTCTTATTTGATTAGTCACTAAATATGTAGATATTATTCACTTTGGGAACTTTTAAAATTAAATAAACTTATTTGTATTATATATCATATTATCTGATATATAAGTTCAGTTTGAAAAAAATCAAAGATGTTCATGTAAATTAATATTCTTCTGGACTGGAATAAGAAGAGACATTGCATCTCGTTGTGGTCTGTGTAGATGTAGTTAAAAAGGATAGACTTACATATTTACCATGCAGATATGTCAGGGCCAGAGGGTAAGAAGCATGTTGTTTCTGTCTTTATCTCCTCCTGGAAACTTGTCCAGAAGCAGTAACTGTTGGTTGAGAGGAATAGAATTTTATGAGCATTAGACTAGGAGTAAGAAGAGAACAATTTTAATCTTGCCATAGCCATGTATTAGAAGTTAAAACAAATGAAAGAAAGTATGTTTAGGATAAAGAGGTGCAGCTTTGTGGCCTGACCACAATATGGTATGTGAGTTCTAGAAAAGTACAATATCAGGAGGAAATACCAAGCAAGGATATGAGTGAATGGCAGAGGTAAGTCTTGAACATTCATGGAGATGAAAGGAAGAAATATTAATTAACTATCTGTTATGTGCCAGGCACTGGGCTAAGTGCTTTACAAGATCCTAATAAGATCCTCACTTTACAGTTGAGGAAACTGAGGCAGACAGCGTTGATTGCCCAAGTATAGGTTTAATGAGGTTAGGAGGCAGAAGGAAGGCAGAGATTAGAGATGGGAGGGGGAGAACCAAATGACCACCAGCTCCAGGAATCAGAAAAAGGTCCAGTTTCATTTAAAAGAGAGAGATGAAGCAGCACAGCCACAAGCAAAGCCTCCTCCTTACAAAAGGTAACAGTTTTGCTGGATCTGTAGAAGATAATTTTCACATTCATCTTCTGGCACAAAGGGCATGATGGTACTAGCCTGTTTGAATGTATGATTACTGGCTTTCATGTAGCATTTGAAGATTCCCAAAGTGCTGACACACATCTCATTTGATCCTCACAGAAACCCTACAGGAATTATTACTTCTATTTTATTGTTTCAGTAACTAAGTCTCATAAAGGTTGTCACTTGCCCATGGTCACACAAGTGGCGAGTACTGAAGGCAGGATTTGAACCTAGATTCTTTACTGACTTCAAATCAATCAATCAAACATTGGTTAAGAGCCAACTATGTCCCAGGCACTGTGCCAGCCATCATTCTCCCCACCACACCATACTGCCTTTTCTAGTCAAGGAAGAATAAACCATTTTCTATATGTGATGTGCTTAACAGCCTAATAATAATAATAATAATATCTGGCATTAATGTAACACTTTATGACTACAATTTGCTTTTTACATTCATTTTTGCCTTAACAATAGTGAAAACTCTGGGTAATTTGATGGCTATCATGAGAAAATTTCTTAAATCTTCTAATTAGTGAAGTTACTACATAGGAGATTGTTGTAACAAAACATTATAAATGTTTTACGTGTTTATTTTAAAATTCCTTATCCACAAATGTAATTCCTAAGTTATTTATTCATTCTTAATATTTCTAGACAGTAGAATGGTATTGAGCTGGAAGATCTGGGATTTAGTTCTGAACTCTGAACTCTTTTAATTTGTGAATGTACTTAAGTCACATCCTTTCTCTGGGTCCTAATTTAGTTGCCAATAAATTGAGGAAGGTAGGCATGAATATTTTCTGGAACCCCTCCCCGCTCTGACATTCTATAGCTTCTGTGATTGAGTACTTCCTTTGTGTCAACAGTGTGCTATGTGCTGTGGGAATTATAAAAGAGGCATTAGATATAATTCCAGCTATTAAGGAGCATATTGTTTCCATTGGAGAAAAAGACAGAAAAACCTATAAAAATAGTTGGTATAAGAAAGTATATGATTAGGTGGCAAAATGAGACATATAGATAATACATAATATAGAAGGTTAGGATGATAAAATATTAATGTGGGCTGGAATCAGTAGCAGCTTCATAGAAGAGAAAGGACTGAAGTTGGGGTGTGAAGGATTGGGTAGGATTTGGACCAACTGCAAGGGAGGAAGAAGGGCATGCAAGAGTTGGTCCTGTTGGTTTCTTTTTGTGTTCTATGCCTTTGATATTTGAGTGATTGATACAATAAGGAATAGTATTACCAAGTTAGTATTTTAGATTATACTTAATTCTCTATTTTTTCCCTGTATAAACAAAATTTTGTATCTGGTGTCATTTCTGGGTAACACCTCTTATTTAAAAGGCAATTTTGACAAACCAGAGTGATTTTATAAGAGACCAATCAAAATGGTGGGGGGGGGGTTAGGTGGCTCAGAACTATTTCCTGTTAGAATTAATGAAAGAAACTGGGAATGTTTAGCCTAGTGATGAGATGGTATAATTTAAAACATTTTCAAAGTTCTCTGAATTTTGGGAATCTAAGCTTTTTTCTTTTTTCTTTTTAATCACACAGGATACTCCAAGATACTATACCAATATAAAATCTTGCAGTTTTATATATAGTGATTCCTGATTTGAAACACCAGCTAGGAAACA
This sequence comes from Myrmecobius fasciatus, assembly GCA_023553655.1. NCBI lineage: Eukaryota > Metazoa > Chordata > Mammalia > Dasyuromorphia > Myrmecobiidae > Myrmecobius > Myrmecobius fasciatus. Next base: position 112,690 of record JAJPUD010005054.1, on the reverse strand, counting down.
GAAAGAAAGCTTGTAACATAAACCAATAGATAGTATGGATTTTCCCCCATTTCGGTTGCAGATGCCTCCATTCTTTCAGTCTTTAGATTTCATAATCTTCCTGATCTTCCAAATAGCTAGTCAACTGCTAAATCTGCTTCTAGTTATCATCAATTTAATTTGTGGTCTGTAAACTTGTTTTTCAAAAAACATTTTGATGATTATTTCAACACAGTTTTCTTTATATAATTCTATGTCCTTTATTTTATACATTTAAAATATTATTTAGAGAAAGAGTACATAGATGTTAGCAAACTGCTTGTTGATGCAATTAAAAAAAGGTGAACAACTCATGGTTTATAACATTTTTCATATCTGACTGCTTTTCTCTATTTATATGGCTGCCTTCGCCACCTTAGTTCAGACTGTATCACATCTTTCCTAGACTATTTTCATAGGTTCCTAGTTCAAAGCTCTCCCCATTCCACTGAGTCCTTCCCTCTGTAACTAAATTATTTCTTAGATGCAGAAACTGACTACTATCATCCCCTTATTGAGGAACAATTTTCCAAGATCACATAGCTATCATCAAGTTAAACCCTCTTCATTAAATCCAAAGATTCTCTGTTAACTTCTAGAATCAAATATAACTTTTTCTGTTAGCTTTTAAAGCCCTTTGCAACCTGACCCCAACCTCTCTTTCCAGATTTTTTTTAATATATTATTCCTCTTATATTCTATGGTCTCCCCAAATTGGCTTTCTCTCTGTTCCTTTCATCTTCGTGCCTTTCCCCTGGCTATCCAGCATATCTGGAATATTCTCCCCCAACTTATTTTCCTTCATAGAATCATTCACTTCCTTCAAGACTCAATTCAAGATCTTCAGCATTTCCTGAGAGCACTCAGCTCCCTACCCTACCCCCTGTTCCTTTCTTCCTCCTTACATTGGTTATAACTCCTTAAATTGGAATTTATTCACTTTCTGCTTCTTCATGGACACATTATTCCCCTGATGGAATGCTGTTTAATTTTTTTTTCTTCCTAATACCTTCCATATCTTAGATACTAAATTGATGCATTTTGACAGTGTGGCTGCAAAGAAGAGATTTGAGAATAAACACTGCTCATTCCCCTGAAGAGGTGAAAGAAGGGCCTATGACTGCCAAGTATTTCATAATGCCAGATTCTTTTGATATATGAATTGGTTTTGTAGGGTTTTTTTAACTCCTGCTTTTTTGCTTTAATAAAAATTTATTATAAGGGATGGCTTTCTGGGAGAAGGAATATTAGGGAAATATAAACAAAGCAAAAACAAAAACATCATTAAATTTATTTTTAAAATTGTTGTACCACAATTCCCCTGTCTCAGTTTCCCTTAATTGTTCTTCCTCGGTTTCCCTGAATTGTTCTGCCTCAGTTTCCCTGGTGGCAACCCCACCTTTCTGGCCATTAGGACTGAGATAATTAGGGCTGTGGAGCTATGGCCACTGGCATTTCAAAGAGTCATAAAACTTCAGATAGTTTATCTCCAATGTTTGGGCATATCTTTCTGGTCTCAGACTCAGTGTCTCCTAGTTCCTTATCAGAATTTATGATCCTTCCTCCATACTCCCAACCTGTCATAACTGAATTTATGGTCCTTTCTTGGAACTTCTATCCCCCAGTGCTCTACCCCTCCTTCTGCCTTTGTTTCCCTGAGTCCCTGGAGTCCCTCACTCCCTGCTGAATGCTTTGAGACAAGAGTCCCATTATCATGGATTCCAAACTCTTCACTACTGTCAGTAAACTATTAAAAATCTCTAATCTCTATCCTGCCTCAGTTTCTCCAGCATTACAAAATAAATAAATGCTTGGTGATTGCTTGGTTGACACTACAAGTGACAGAGCAAGATCTGAGCAAACCATGAATTCTATCAGTGAGGTTTTTTTCCCATAAGACAAGACCCTGTGAAATATATTGCCTTAATATTTTGTATCTTCCCAAGACTGCAATACTTTGGTAAGGGTGCCATCTGTGAGCGTGTGTGTGTGTGTGTGTGTGTGTTTATTTTCCTGCCATTATTTATAATCTCATAAATTCCTTCAGTAATGTCATTCATAATGGTCCAATAGAGTTGAATACATGCTAGAATTATTTCATCATCCTAAAAATATATTTTTGTTAGCATTTAGTTTCAAATATCAACATCTTTGTGTTTTAAATTGATGAGAGTTGGGTGACACTGGATAAGTAGCTTTCTAGGCCGTCATCATTCATAAAATGAAGGAATTAGATGAGGTAACTTGTAAATGCCTTTCTAGTTGGAATAGTGTTGCGGAGCAGGTACTTGAGGCTCATTATCCCAGACTCAAGGCCCCACAGGGGTCCAGGGATGCCCCTGAGGCAGTAGGTTGAATGTTCTCAGATACTGTCAACTTAAGCTCTTGTTCTGTTTTTTTGTCCCCCACTATCAATCTCTAGTCACTGGACCCTAGTACCATTTAACAATTAACATTAATTTGCTTTTAACAGAAGACAGAGCAATAATAGAGCACTTCACCCACCTTCCCATCCCCATTTTGGAGGCATACTCTCCCTTTACCACCTGGAGAGATCTCTGGGGAGAAGGGATTTAGAATTAACTGAAATTTTATATCGAATCAGTCCCATCTGAGTTCACATCCAAATTACCATCATTATTCCTCATTTTTAAGGGGTGAGAATGCCATTACTTTATTCATATTCATATCTTCTTATAATTAATCAGTTTGAATTCCTGCAATACATTGATGGCCAGTTCAAATACTGTCACTGTGCTTTTCCTTTCCACAGTTTATGAGTATTTTTAGTTACCTACTTTTTCCCTCCCCAGGCACAAAGGCAGATATCAGTCCCATAGTCTCAATAGTTTCTTTTCTTACGGTGAGAAAGTTTGCCAATAATGTTGAGGTTTCCATTCCCAAAACGTTATTATAACAAAAAGCATTTGTAAGATTAAGAAAAAAAACTCAATTTTTGAACAAGGTTGATGATTCTTGCTATAAATGATGTTTCAAAACTAGTGGTCAGTCAGCTAGTCAACAATTATTTATTAAATGGCTCTCAGTAAGCTAACTTTTGGCAAGTAAAAGTCATGAAATTCACAAAGTGAGGTCTTTTGAAAGTCATCTAAATGAGTATTGTCACTACCATGAAGTCTGAGAGCTGGACCATCTAATCCATCCCATCAGACAGCAAGAAGGGCAAGGACAAAAATACCCCATGAAGAAGTGACAGCTGGGCCTAGAACTGAGGTCTCTACTGCAACCTCAGGCTCTTACTCTTACGTTGATTTGTTCCTTTCTGGTATGTTTTCACAGAAACCAATGGGACTTAGGTCCCAAGTTGCTGTCTCAATAATCCTGTGTCTTCCACATACCAAGATAAGATCTAAATGGGTTCATGATCTGGATATAAAGAGTGATACTATAAGTAAATTAGAGGAATGTAATATAGTTCACCTCTCAGACCTTTGGAGATGGAATAAATTTATGTCCAAAGAAGAAGTGGAACTCTTAATTGAAAACCAGATAGATAACTTTGACTATATTAAGTTAAAAAGTTTTTGTACAAACAAAATCAATGCAGACAAGATTAGGAGGGAAGTAATAAATTGGGAAATCATCTTTACATTCAAGGGTTCTGATAAAGGTCTCATCTCTAAAATATATAGAGAATTGTCTCATATTTATAAAAATTCAAGCCATTCTCCAATCAATAAATGGTCAAAGGATATGAACAGACAATTTTCAGAGGATGAAATTAAAACTATTTATAGTCATATGAAAAGGTGCTCCAAATCACTGTTGATCAGAGAAATGCAAATCAAGACAACCCTGAGGTACCACTTCACACCTGTCAGATTGGCTAAAATGACAGGAAAAGTTAATGATGAATGTTGGAGGGGTTGTGGGAGGGCTGGGACACTGATGCATTGTTGGTGGAGCTGTGAACAGATACAGCCATTCTGGAGAACAATTTGGAGCTATGCTCAAAAAGTTATCAAACTGTGCATACCCTTTGACCCAGCAGCATTTCTATTGGGCTTATATCCCAAAGAAATCATAAAGAAAGGAAAAGGCCCCACATGTGCAAGAATGTTTGTGGCAGCCCTTTTTGTAGTGGCTAGAAACTGGAAATTGAATAGATGCCCTTCAATTGGAGAATGGCTGAATAAATTATGGTATATGAATATTATGGAATATTATTGTTCTGTAAGAAATGACCAGCAAGATGATTTCAGAGAGGCCTGGAGAGACTTGCATGAACTGATGCTGAGTGAAATGAGCAGAACCAGGAGATCATTATACATGGCAACAACAGTACTATATGAAGATTAATTCTGATGGACATGGCTCTCTTCAACAATGATATGTTTCAAACCACCTCCAATTGTTCACTGAAGAAAGCCATATACACCCAGAGAGAGGGATGCGAAATGTGGACCACAACATAACATTCTCATACTCCTCGATTGATGTTTACTTACATTGTGTTTCCTTTATCTGATATATCGTTTGTGTAGATAAGATTTTTCTTGCACAACAATAAGTTTGGAAATATGTATACATATATTCGATTTGCCAATATTTTAACATAATTAACATGTAGTGGATATCCTGCCATCTAGGGAAGGGGTGGGGAAGTTGGGGGGAAAAATTTGTAATGGAAAGCTATGTAAGGGTTATTGTTGAAGAATTACCCACACATATGTTATGCAAATAAAATAAAATTAAAAAAATAAAAATTTAAAAAAAAAATAATCCTGTGTTTTGAATGTTCCAAATCTATTTTTAGCCCTAGAGATGGGGACCAGAGATACTTAACTTGAGCTGATTGATTTATCATTCACTGTCTTAAACTGATAGGGGAGAACATTTTGTTCTTCTTTCCCAACATTGATTATTATATACTTGGGACAAGTTGATGAAAAGCAGTTTCTAAGTCCAGATAATAAGTTTGGGCTTTGTGCTTCTCATATCACTCTCTTACTTTACACTTTCACTACTAGCACCTTAGTTCATTCCATCATGATCTGTCATCTAAAGAAGTGTAAAAAACCTCTAAATCAGAGTTTCTTAACTTTTTTTGTGTGTAATAGTTCTCTTTGGCAAGTCTGATGAAGGCCATGGGCCCCAACTCAGAATCATGTCTTTAAATGCATAAAACAAGATGTTATCTAGATCTGTTTTTTAATTGGTACATGGACTCCTAGTTAAGAATCCCTGATCTAAATCGATTTCCTTGTCTTTAATCTTTACCTCCTTCAATCCTTTCTGAACCTGCTGTTAGATTAATATTCCAGAACAACTTTTATTATGTTACTCCAGTGCTATCCATGGCTCCCTATTGCCAAGATATAACATTCAAACTCAGTAATTTTACCATTTAACTCTCTCCATAACCTTCTAGACTTTTTAAAAATTGTTTCATATATATATGAAGTGTAAACTATATTTCTCCTCTCTATGAAAAAAAGGCTGCTATTTCTTTCCTCTGCTTTTATAATTTCCTTGATCCCTATTGGTCTCCATGAAGTTTTTTCCTGATCCTTCTATATCCTGGCCTTCCCTCAAGACAGTAATAATGTCTTCATCCTTTACTTTTAAATTTTATTTTTCCTACTTTATGAAATTTCTAATATAGTACCATATACTATAGTTATTTTTATGTACTTTTTTCTTGTATTGGTCTTTAAACTCCAACAGAAAAAAAAAACTCCTTCAATAGGGCATAAAGATATCTTCTTTGAATTCCCCATACAGTGCCTTGCACATTGTAGGAACTCAGTAAATATCTTTTGAGTGTATAAAAGTACAAATACATTTTTACCTTTAAACTTTCTGTAAATATTACATTTTTGTTCTGTTCAGAAACTGAATTTTTGCTCTGTGATTACTATCACTGGAGGGATATTTAACTTGCCAAAAGAACAGCCTTTAATTTGCTGGTTGCCTAGTTATCCTAGCATATTTTCTAATTAATATTTGGGCCTCTAGTGCACATTTTAAAGTAGTAATACTTATTATTATTTTATTACAGAACCTTGAAAATAGTTCATCCCAAATCCCAAGAAAATTACATTATAGTACTAAGTAGTGCTGGTTGCCTAATCAGACCCAAATATGTCCCTGCAGGCAAGTGATGGTAAGACTATTGTAATTGCCCTCAGAACTATGGTTCTTAGATCCTAAACCTCAAGGGCTCTATAACTGCTTTAAAGAGATTCTGCTTGATCATCATAGGAAGAGAAGGGCAGGTACAGACAGAATACTGTGGTTAAGCCCTGAATGTTGGCAGTTCTTCTAACAGCCTTTTCGGCAGGATATTCTTTTCAGTAGAACTGGTTTTCAGAGCTTCCAAGAACCTTAGGAAGCCTAAGGCAGATGGATGTACCCTTTCATTAGAGAGCTAGTGGTGCTAAATCACAGAGTCTTCTTGGAAACATAAGCCCTAAAAGCTGGAGCAAAGTGTACATTAGTCAGCTTAATGGTAGTATATAGAGATTGTAAGTTGTATGTGACTTCTCTAATCAGGTTTATTACCAGTCTGTTCCTGTTGGCATAGCAGGAACAAGTCTTTAAATCAACTAATAGTCAGTAGTAGCCTATGCATGTGATCTTCCGGTCAGCCTGATTTTAATTTAATTGTAAAACTCTTCTTCTGGGAGTAGGACTAGGGTCTCATGATGTTTCACACTTGTTAGTAATTCTCTATAGAACACAATAAAAATAAGAAGAAATTCCTATAGTACTTTATAGATGAAAAAGTGTTACTTAATAATGCTACAAGTTAGGTAGTGCAAATGTTGTCATTCTCATTTCCTAAAGAAGTAACTGAGGCATCAGGAAGTTTGTGACCCACCAGAATGGGTGTTCTTCTTATGTGCTATCTACTAAGAAGGGCCTAAAATGGTTCTTTTTGAATATCAGGGGCCTCATGAACAAGAGTGAATGTGCCTATAGATAAATATCAAAGAATATGAACAAATAGTTTTTGAAAGAAGAACTACAAATAAAAAATGATCATGTGAAGACATTCCTAATAGTAAAATATATAAAAACTAAAACAACAAAACATGAGAGAATATGTGTGAGAAATATTTTGACTTTTCAAGTCAGAGAACTACAATTCAAATCCTGGCTTTGTTGTTTACCATGTGACCTTTGGCAAGTAATTTAATCCCTTTGGACCTCAGTTTTCTTGTTTGTAAAATGAGGGCAATGGACAGAATGACCTCTTAAGTCCTCTTTAGCCCCAAATCTATGATTTTTTAATCCTATAAGATGATTTTTTTAAATGTATTATATTGTATAGGAGCTATGGGAAGACAAGTACATTAATACATTGTTGGTTAAGCTATGAATTAGTCTAATTGTTCTATAAAACAATTTGGAATTCTGCAAGAAAAGTGACTAAACTATCCTTATTCAGCAATATTACTTAGTGGGCTTGCACCCTAAAGAAGTCAAAGTCAGAAATAAAAATCTTATGTGTGCCAAGATATTTATAGCAGCACTCTTTCGTGTTAGTAAAGTACAAAAAGTAAAGTAGATGTCCATCACTTGAAGAATGGCTGGGGGAATAACTAGTATAATAGATGTGATTGAATATTAAATAAGAAATAATGAATTTGAGGAATTCAGAGAAACATGAGATTTTTTATAAACTGACACAAAATGAAAGAAGTCATATCAAAAAAGGATAGCATTATACACTGTTTATGATAGCACATTGAACTCTGAGTAACTGAAAAACTGACAAACAGGACAACAGATCATGAAGCATGCCTCCCTATTGATAGAAGAAAGGGTGTGTGTGTGTGTGTGTGTGTGTGTGTGTGTGTGTGTGTGTAGTTTTTAGATATATTTGGTATATTGGATGTTTTTATTCAGGTTCAGAAGGATAGAAAGAAAGGGAACAGAGAAAAAGAACTTTTCAGGAAACAACATAATGACAAACTACATCAATAAAACATGTAAGTGAATGTAATGAATTCCCAAAGAAAAAAATTCAGGGCCAAATCAATGAAATTCTATCTATATCTATAAATATCTATAAATATCTATCTATCTATAAATAAATTCTATCAAATATTCAAAAATAATTCCAATATAACATAAACTTTTTACAAAATAAAAAGAAAAAATATTCCAATACCTTTTTATAATGTAAATATGATCTTGATACCCAAACCAGGGAGAGAAAAAACAGAGAAGTTATGCAAAACATTTCCATAAAATTAATATTGTGAAAGAAAAGATAAATCTCCCCTTTCTCTCCCCCCAAAAAAACCATCAAGAAAAATAAAGCTTTAAAAAAAGTATTCTCAGAGAGGCCTGGAGAGACTTGCATGAACTGATGCTGAATGAAATGAGCAGAACCAGGAGATCATTATATACAGCAACAACAAGACTATACGATGATCAATTCTGATGGACTTGGCTCTCTTCAACAATGAAATGTTTCAAACCAGTTCCAATTGTTCAGTGAAGAAAGCCATATACACCCAGAGAGAGGGATGTGAAATGTGGACCACAACATAACATTTTCATGCTCTCTATTGATGTTTGCTTGCATTGTGTTTCCTTTCTCAGATTTGTCAAGTATTTTAACGTAATTAACATGTAGTGGATTTCCTGCCATCTAGGAAAATTTGTAATGGAAAACTTTGTAAGGATCAATGTTGAATTACCCATACATATGTTTTGCAAATAAAAAGCTTTAATAAAAAAAATAAAATATAGCTTGCTTCTAAGGCTCCTAATCCCTGGGGGGAAAAAGTATTCTTCAATCTGTTTTCAGATGCTATCAGTTATTTCTCTGGATATGAATATCATTTTTCATCATAAGTCCTTCAGAGTAGTCTTGGATCATTGTATTGCTGAAAATAGCAAAGTCATTTACAGTTGATCATCCTACAACATTGCTATTACATTGTATACAATACATTTCACTCTACATGAGCTCATGGAGGACTTTCCAGGTTTTTTAAAAGCATTGTACTCATCATTTCTTATAGAATAATAGTATTCTATCATAATCATATACCACAATTTATTCAGCTATTCCTCAATTGATGGGCATCCCCTCAATTTCCAATTCTTTTCCCTGAAAAAAAAAGAACTGCTATAAATATTTTTATACATATAAGTCCTTTTCCTTTTTATTTTTCATTCTCTTTTGGGATTCATGCTTAATAGTGATATCGTTAGGTCAAAGGATATCATGATATGACCATAATTCCAATTTGCTCTACAGAATGGTTGAATCAGTTCACAATTCTATCAACAATGAATTAATGTTTCATTTCTCCTCACATTCCTTCCAAGATTTGTCATTATCCTTTTCTGGTCCATTAGTCAATCAAATAGTATGAAGTAATATCTCAGAATTGTTTTAATTTTCATTTCTTTAATAGTGAGTTAGGATATTTTTATGTGGCTATAAATAGCTTGATTAGTTCATCTGAAAACTATTCATATATTTTGATCATTTATAAATTGGGGATTGGCTCTAATTTTTTTTATAAATTTGATTCAGTTCTCTGTATATTTGAGAAATGAGGCCTTCATCAAAGAAACTTGCTTTAGAATTTTTTTCACAATCACTGTTGCTAACTGTATTTCCCCTGTTTATTCTATTCTTTCTCCTTTCACCTTGTCCCTCTTCAAAAGTATTTTGCTTCTGATCACCTCCTCCCCCAATATGCCTTCCTTTCTATCACTCTCCTTCCTTCTTGTGTCCTCTTCACCTCCTACTTTCCTCCAGGGTGAGATAGATTTCTTAACTATGTTGAGTGTATAGTTTATCTCTTCTTTGAGTCAGTTCTGATCAGAGTAAAATTCATTTATTTTCTCTGCCCTTTCTTCCTTCTCCTCCACTATAAAAATTTTTTCTTGTTTCTTTTATGGCAGTTAATTTACACCATCCCACCTTCCCCTTTCCCTTTTTACTAGTACATTTCTCTCTCATCCCTTAATTTTCTTTTTTCAGATAGTGTCCTTTCATGTTCAACTCACACCTATGCCCTCTGTAACTGTCCTAATAATGAGAAAGTTCTTATGAGTTATAAGTATCAGATCATCCTTTCATGTAGGAATGTAAACAGATTAACCATATTAAGTTCCTTATGATTTCCCTTTCCTAATTACCCCCCATATTCTTCTTCTGAGGCCTGTATTTGAAAGTCATATTTTCTATTCAGCTCTGGTCTTTTCATCATGAATGCTTGAAAGTCCTCCATTTCATTGGATGTCCATATTTTCCCCTGAAGGATGATACTTTGTTTTGCTGGATAGGGGATTCTTAATTGTAATACTAGCCCCTTTGCTTTACTGAATATCATAGTCCAAGCCTTCTGATCCTTTAATATAGAAGTTGCTAAATCTTGTTTTATGCTGAACGTGGCTCTACTACATTTGAATTGTTTCTTTCTGGATGTTTGCAATATTTTCCCCTTAGCCTAGAAGTTCTAGAATTTGGCTGTAATATTCCTCAGAATTTTCCTCTTGGGATCTCTTTAAGAGATGATCAGTGTGTTCTTTCAATTTTTATTTTACTCTCTGGTTCTAGAATGTCAGGACGGTTTTCTTTGATAATTTCTTGAAAGAACATGTCTAATGCTCATTTTTTGACCATGGCTTTCAGCAGACCAATAATTTTAAAACTATCTCTCCTGGATCTGTTTTCCAAGTCAGTTTCCAAGTTTCCAGGGAGATATTTCATATTGTTTTCTACTTTTCCCCCGTTTCTTTGGTTTTCTTATTGATTTTTGATTTCTCGTAAATTCATTAGCTTTTATTTGTAAATTTCTAATTTTTAAAGAATTATTTTCCTCAGTGAGCTTTTTTACTTTCTCATTTGGCCAATTTTGTTTTTTAAGGCAGTCTTCTCCCCATTGTTTTTTTGGTGCTTTTTTTGCATCACTCTCAATTTTTTCAATTTTTCCCCTTTCTTTCTTACTTGATTTTCAAATTCTCTTTTGAACTGTTCCATGACCTGAGATCAACTCTTATTTTTCTTGCAGACTTTGGATGTAGGAGCTTTGGTTTTGTTATCTTCTTTTGAATTTGTTTTTTGATCTTTCTTGTCACCATAGTAACTTTCTGTGGTCAGAATCTTTTACTGTTTTTGCTTATTCTCCCAGCCTATCACTCAAGTTTCAACTCTTTGTTAGAGTAGGACTCTATTTCTAGGCTAGAAGGTTCAATGTCCTAAGCTTCAAGGGTTTTGTTCAGCTGTTTTCAGAGATCTTTCTAGGGGCCTGTAAATTTTTAGTTCTTCCAAAGTGATATGATCCAAGGAGAAGTGTGTTTTATTACTCTCCTTATCTATGTTCTGCTCTGTGAGTGACCACAAGCACTCTTTTCTACTTTGGAACTTTGAGAAGGATCCCTGGTCTACTCTGATAGTAGGTTTTAGTGTACTAGCACTTCTCACCCTGAGACTGTGAGCTAACATTGTAACCTAGATTGTCTATGGGCTGAGATTACAAGAATCCATTGCTTCTGCTGTCCCTGGCACTGATTCAGTGGCTGCAAAGGCCTGCTCTTGGTTTTCTGGTGCTCTCTTAAAACCCTAATATGCCAGGGGCACACTTTTCTGACAACCTTCCAAATCATCCTTGCCATCTGTGTGCTGAGTGGTCTGGAAATCACTGCTGCTGCCATTGATTCAGAGGCCCCAATGCCTTCTCCTTCTTTACTGTGGCACAACCTGCACTGATACTGTGCTGCACTCCCTCCTTGATAAAACAGACTTTTTCTGCTGACCTTCTAAGTTATCTTCAGCTGGAATAATGCTACACTCCTTTCTTTTGTGGATTCTGATGCTCTAAAATTTGCTTAGAGTCATTATTCAAAGGTATTTGAAGGGATTTGAGGGAAAACTCAGGTGAGTTCCTGCCTTTACTCTCCATCTTGGCTTTGCCCTTCCCTCTTCTTAAAATGGCAAGCAATTTAATATGTTATATATGTGCAATCATGTAAATAATATTTCACAGTTGTGAAAAAAGAAATAGACTAAAAAGGAAAAAAATGAAAAAAAATAAAACACTCTCATTCCCCCTTTGATTCTTTTGAATCAAAAGGAGATATAGTCTTCTTTTTTTTTCAAGGATCAGTAGCAGAATTTATTGAGATATGGTCTTCTTAATGAATTTCTAAGGTATATGACATATTTCTTCAAGGATTCTTCTTTTTTTAATTTGAAAAAACATAATAAGGAAAAAAAACAAAATGAATACAAAACAAAATAAAGGAAAACAAAAGAGAATGTTGTCATGTGCCCAGCAGAACATCAGGGAAGATTCAAAATATGAAACAACAAATTACCAGATGAAGAAAGTGTATATATTAATATAAGAAATTATATTCATGAGTGTCCATATTTTCTTTACTTCTTTGTAAATTGTTCTTTTGTTCTTTGTTGTGCATCTTACTTTATGTTTCACCTTTCCCCCCTTTACCATCCCCAAGCAAATTATAGTTAAGAAAAGATATATTTATGTACACATGTATAAATATATACACACACACACATACACACGTCTTTCCTGGCCCTACTGAGTCTTTGCTTTAATTGTTCTCCTTAATTTGCCTTGCTATTACTTAACCTCCCCCCACCCAAGAATCCCTCCCTTCATCCCTCACCCTTTATTTCCCCATCCATTCACCCCTCCTTCCTTATTTCTATAGATTTTGGAGGATGCTATACCCTTCGTGGTATATATATGTAATGTTGCTTATTAAACTCATTCCTGCTGCGAGTAGATTTTCAAAACTACTCTCCCCCTCCCCCCATGCCTTTGTGACTATTCTTCTGTACCTCATTTGTATAACATAATTACTATTTTTACCTTAACTGCCAATCTTTCTTTTGAGCTACCTTATTCTTGATGTAATTCTTAAACATATAGTACACATTTCCTAACTTGCAAAAACATAAATAATTTGTCCATGTTTAAGCAATTTGTCCATGTTGAGTTCCTCGAAATTGATCTTTGGTATTGGCTTTTATATGTTAAGTCCTGAAAATCTGCAAGTTCGTTGAATGTCTATTTTTTCTCACTCAGTTAATTTTGCTAGATACGATATTTTTGGCTGTAGGCTTAGTTCTTTTGATTGTCAGGAGATATGATTCCAGGACCTGCAATCTTTTATTGCAGCTGCTGATAAGTCTTGTACAATTCTAATTATAGCTCCCCATATTTGAATTGTATTTTTCTTGTTTCTTGCAAACTTTTCTCTTTGATCTGGGGTTTTTAAAATTTGGCAGTAATATTCCTGTATGTTTTCCACAAAGGATCTCACTGATAGTTGATCAGTGTTAATCAATGGATTTTTAAAATTTCTACTTTCCCCTCATATTTTATCACTCTAGGACAATTTTCTTGGATTATTTCCCACATTATTGTGAAAAGATTCTCTTTTTGGTCACAACTTTAAGGCAGTCCAATTTTTCTTATGTTTTTTTCCTTCTTAAGCTATTCTCTGGATCTGTCATTTTTCTTATAAAATGTTTCACATTCTCTTTTATTTTCTCATTCCTTATGTTATATTTTGTTATTGCTTGGTCTCTCATACCTTCACTGGCTTTCCCTTGCCCAATTTTAATTTAAAAAAATATTTTCATCTTTGAGATTCTTTATCTTCTTTTCTAGTTAGTTAACTTTTTTTTCCATAATCTTCTTGGTTTTCTTGGATGCTTTTTATTTATTTATTTTACTTTTTCCTCAGTGCCTCTCATTTGATTTTAAAATTCTTTTTTGAGTTTTTCTATAAATTCTCTCTGGGCAGGGAGGCATTTCACATTACTCTTTTGGGTAGAAGTGGTTTTTTTGTTTGTTTTTTTGTTTGTTTGTTTGTTTTGTTTCGTTTTTTTTTTTTACTAAAGTGTCCTCCTCTGGAGATGAACCCTGGTCTTCCCTGTTTCTATAGGAAGTTTCTATAAGGGGGTTCTTTCTTCTTTTCCAGTTTATTTTTTCCTTAAATAAGAGGTATTAATGTAAGTACTTTTAATTGTGGGGTGAGAAGAATGGTGCCTCAGGCTTCCCTTCAGATTTCCATTCTGACCAGGAATCTCAAACCAAGAGCTTTACTCTCCTGCAAGTGCCCATAGCCAGCAGTATCCCTGCCCCACTGCTTCTGCACTCTTCAGGTGCTGATTCCTTCTTGCCCAGGGCCATATCTCAGCAGCACAACTGCACCTGAAATTCCCAATCAGCCAAGGTGCACTTTGTCTCAGACTCTGCCTCCACAAATAGTCCAGAAGGTGAAAGTCTCAGTGGTTCCTGCTGAAGCTCCAGCCACATCTAGCTAGTCTGAGGTCCCGACTTGGTGTTTCTGAGAAGCTAGCCAGGAGGTGTTTGCATTTCACATAGGTTAATCCCAACCTGGGGTCTTTCTTCAGATCTTATTGTGCTGTACAAGAGGACTCCCATTCTGCCCTAAATCTTTTTGATTTTTTACCAGTCTGCATCATTCCTGTGGCGCAAATTTGTCCTATTTGTGGTCAAATATGAAGAGCAAATTTGCCAACCTACTCTGCCATCTTCCCAGAATCCTCCCCTCTTCAAAGATTCTTAACTGTAGAGCAGTGTGTGTGTGTGTGTGTGTGTGTGTGTGTGTATGTGTGTGTGTGTGAGAGAGAGAGACAGACAGACAGGCAGACAGACATTGACAAGAATCATTCTGGGAAAAGCTCACAAGAAGAAAAAAAGTAAATAGTAGAAAAAATATATTCTTGTCCATTTCATTGGTCCATCATATCTGTAGTCTCCAGCATCTTATCTTGGACAACTCTTTGGTTCTCTGCTCCTTTAGCGATCTTATCCTCTTAGGCACTTGAAATGGGTGGGACTCACAGAGCATCTTCTAGCAGTTCAGGTAACTTGTAGACATCCCATTTTCCCATGAAAATTCTTTACAGAATTGGTCCTAATACAGTTTTTAAGTTTTGTTTTGTTTTGGTGGGGGTTTTTTTTGGCCGATAACCAGGTCAGGTAGTAAGAGTTAACTCAAACTTTATGTTTCTACTATTAGAATTTCAAATTGTGAACTTTTTAGACCAGAGAGTTTACATTTTTAGATTAGTCAATTGCCTTTTGATTTATACAAAAAACTAAAAACTTAGAAAACTCTGGACCCAATTTTTATATATGATATTTTTCATTATAAGCTTGTGATGAAATACAGATAAAAAGGTAAATTGCAGTCATCCAAAGGCATTAAAAGCAAGGCAAGGAGTTTGTATATTTCTATATTTGATGAACAGTGTATTTGATTTTGGAGGGGATGTGCAAAAACTGGAACACTAATGCATTGTTGATGGAGTTGTGAAATGATCCAACTATTTTGGAGAGCAGTTTGGAACTATGTCCCAAAGTCTATAAAAGTGTGCATACCCTTTGATCTAGTCTCTACTGAGTCTGTATCCTAAGGAAATTCCATAAAGGAGGGGAAAGGACCTACATGTACAAAAATGTTCATAGCAGCTCTCTTTATAGTGGCAAAGAATTGGAAAATGAGTAGTTGCCTATCAATTGGGGAAGGATTGAATAAGTTATGGTATATGAAAATAATGGGATATATTGTTTTATAAAAAAGGTAAACAAGTTGATTTTAGAAAGATTTACATGAAGTGATGCTCAGTGAAACAAGCAGAACTAGGAATACATTGTACACAGTAATAGCAAGATTGTGAGATGATCAACTTGGTTCAGTGACCAAGGCAGTCCCAATAAATTTTGGATGGAAAATGCCAACTGCATTCAGACAGAGAACTATGGAGCCTGAATATAAATCATCACATGCTGTGTTCACTTTTTTCCCCTTTTTCTTTTTTTTTCTCTTGTGGTTTTTTCTTTTGTTCTGATTTTTCTCTCCCAACATGATTCATAAGGGAATGTGTTTTTTAAATGTACATATATAACCAGAAAAAAAACAGAATGAGAATTCAAAAAAGAGAGTGTATTTGAATAAACAAAGTGAGAACTATGCCTTTGGAAAATTCTTCAACAGCCTTATAAAGGATCTGTTGGAGATAGGTTCTACTGGAGGCAGCAAAAACAATTAGGAGGCCATAAATTGTTATCTAGCCTACTAATCACTCAACATGTATTTATTAAGTGCCTTTTATGTACCAAGAACTATGCTTGGCACCAGGGCTGCAAAACTGAATCTGCAGGCCTAAGAAATAGTGACAGTAGTGGTGAATATAAAGGAGGGAGATGATATGAAAAATATTATGAGAGAAAAACTTGCAGAATTTGTCAACTAATTTCACATAGGAGTTAAGGGAGAGGGAAAGAACCAAAATACCTCCCAAGATTTTGAACTGATGTGGAAAATATTGTGGAGGAAGAATTGACAGGTCTTGTCAACTAATTTTACACAGGGGTTAAGGGAGATAGAAGGATCCAAGATAACTCCAAGATGTTGGTGCCATTAACAGAAGTAGGATGAGAATCTTGGAAGGAACTTTTAGCTGTTAATTTGAAGGGACCAGTAGACATACCAGGTGATAATGTCCAGAAGATGCTTGGAAATGGATGACTACAACTCAAGTGACAAGTCAAGAACTGGGATTATAGATTTCAGAGTTATTATCTCTTTCTCTCTCTCAGCCTTCCTTCCTCCCTCCTCCCCTCTCTGCATTCATATACATATATTTGTAAGTATGTAAGTATTGTATAGATAGATATAATAAGCTATAGGGTCAAAATAATTTAACTTTAAAAATAATTTAACTGTAACTTTAGACAAAGCAGAGTAGTAATGTGAGAAGCCATGTAGTTGGGGCTTAAGAATTGAGTGAGATATTGCAGTGTTTGGTGTTGTAGAGGATAACAGAGAAAGAACAATAGATTGGCAGGGAGAAGTTAGAGGGTTTTTTGTTTGTTTTTTGGTAAAGAATAATGAAACCTGGAGCAGGTAGGTATTTAGGGAAACAAACATTAAGTATGTAGTGTGAAAGGACTATCTTTAGGTCCTGAGGGAAATATACAAATTGAGATAACATAGGGTCTTTGCCCTCAAGGTTTCTATAAGGATCTCAAATAAAGAAGGTAATAGACAAGTGATTGAAGATGAGGGAGAAAGGCAGGAGATTTTCTTGGATGATCTTTGGAGACAGTGTAATTTACCTGAAAAGAACAATGAAACATTTGTAAATGGTTACAACTAAACCATCATCAAAGTATTGTTATTCTGGGGCCATTCTTTAGGACATAGGAATAAAAGTTGTAATATAAAATCTTGTTTTTAATGATATGTTACCTCATACTCTGTGTATGTGTCCCATTATTTCTGTATTTTTCCTGTAGTGTTGGTTTCTAGAAAGATTGATTGATTGTTGGGAATACTGAAACCCAAAAGGTTTAACAGACCCCCTCATTATTTTGGAACCCAAACTATAGCTTCCTGGGAAAGAGTCATATGTCTGAGATTAGCCATTTGTAATCCCTAGGAGTCTCTAAACCTTTATATACATCAGTGAATATGCTAGATTAAAATGCCTGTCTGAATTGGTTCCTTCTCACTTAATGCTTCTTAGTCTCTTTTCAAATAAAGTTGTTCATGGTCTGATAAATCTTTTTGCTAATCTGAAAAGTACAAGAGTATTCTAATCCCCCCCCCCAAAAAAAATCTTATGGGATTAACAAGTAAAAAAGACTTTATATTCTTAAAAGTCTTCTTTCTTACAAATGTTAGGGTTTTTTTATTTTGTAAACAGAGGGAAAAATAGAAGGTTTGATCTTTTTTTACTGATTCTGGGGAGTGATTATAGTATAATATGGAGCATAATGACTCATGCCACCATCAAGACAGGTAACTAGGACATACTCATTAGATACTTTGTAGATTTTCTGTACTTCTCAGACATTTATCCCCTAAGATAGGTTTTGCATTATTCAATAATAGAAGACATCAAGGAAAAAATCCAAAGTCTGGGTGGGCACCATGTTCTCCTTAGGATAGCTTTATAATAATGTGATGTAGAGAAATGTGTGTATATATGTATTTATACACACATGCTATAATATACATATAGTTACATACATATGTGTATCTGTGTACATACATAAAATACATCCTAAAATCCCAAGGGAAATCACCAAATTGTATGTATATAGTATATATTCATGCATACATATAAAATAAATTTTGCCCATTATCTTTCCTTATAAAATGTCTTTAGGATGGGGACAATTTTAGTCAGTCAGCATGTTTCTTATGTGCAAGGAACTGTGCTAAGTGATGAGAATACAGAGAACAGCAAAAATGAAGTCTTTTCTCTCAAGGAGCTGACATTTTTATAGAGAAGATGATATCTAAATATCTAGGTATAGATTAGTTATAAAAAGGGTAGGTGGAAGGTAATTTGAAAGGAAAAAACAGTAGTAGTTTGGCAAACCAGAACAGGACTCCTGCAGACAGTGGGATTTGATCTGAGTCATGAATGTAGCCTGACAGGGGAAGAGGCAGGAGGCAGAAGGCAGTGGGGAAGTATTGCAGGTGTGGTGCACAGCCAGTGCAGAGGATCAGAAGTGGGAGAGAGCATAGGCTGGGAGTCACTCTGGCAGCTGATTGGCAATTGGATTGAAGTGAAGATAAACTTGAGCCAAAGAGATTAATTCTTAGAATGCAGTTGCAATGGTCTAAATGATGAAAACTTTGGATTTTCCTAAATGGTTTAGTCATCATTTTATGCTTTTAAAATATATTTTATTAATATCTTTTGTTCATTTATATCTTTAACATACATTTCCCAATGTATGCATTTTCACTTCTCTCAGAGATGTATTCTTCATAATAAGGAATAAAAATGAAAAAGAAAACTAGCTAAGCAAAACTAATCAACACATGAAAAAAATCTATTCTGTACAATGTTTCATACCCATAATTCCCCTCTTCTGCAGAGAGGTGGAATAGGTGTCTTCTCATAGATTTTCTTTAGGACCAGACTTGATTAAGTTTGGATAATTTAGTTGTTCTTTTGATTTATATCATTATACTTAATATATTTAATTTTCCTGGTTCTGCTTACTTCATTTTTTTGATTCATATATTTTTCTAGACTTTTCTTTACTTATTATAGTCATTATTTCTTATATCATAGTAATAGTCTATTATCTGTGCTCACTGAATATTCTTGTTTGAGGCTGATGATCAGGTTTAGAGAGGTTCAGAAGGCTTCTCTTTGGATATAACACTATATCATTGGTAGATAAAGGAGTAACTTCTAAAGCAAAGAACTTAAAAATTAGTTTGACTCTAAGGTACTATTATAAACTTAGATTAGATTTTTTAATTTCTTTCTCAATAGTAATTTTAAGTGGAACTAATAAAGGCAAGGTAGAAGAACATTCTCATTTCTGTTTGGGGATTCCTAAACATTAGTATTTGGTCCTAGAAATAGAGCTGTGATTTTATATTTATTATCTTCTCATCCCTTTTTTTTTGGAAATGGGCATTTTACAAAAGCTTGAGTGATGTATATCCTTGCTCCTCTCCAGAATTCTCTCCTTCTAAAAATCACATTTGCAAAGATTGTATTTAATTTACCTTGGAAGCTGGAAAAAGCAAGAAAGATGTTTTCTTTCTGTACTGTTAACAAAGTACTATGAGACAAAACACAAACAGAACCTGACTTCAGTTGTAGAATTCATAATCACATTCTCAAACTCTGAGGACTGATTTGAACCTGTTTACTGCTAAAAGGAGTGGGTGGGGATTGGGATTTTGTAACAAGGTCAAAGGAAAGCAGGTGAGTGTTTGAACTTGTTGAGATATGCATTCATCTATGCTTCATAATTTTACCTTCAAAGTTGAAACAAAGAGTGAACTAGCTAATGTGTCACTTTTAACAGTTTACCAACAAGAATCACTTGATTGCCATTTTGTCTTTAGAAGAATAAGCATAAGAGGAAATACTATTATGCTTAGGGGTCTAAGCAATAGAAGGGGCATTATGCCTGATCTTCTACATTATTGGACTTCCACTTTTCTCTCAACTTTAAAATGATTTAAAGTTTAAATAAAATGATCTCCAAGCTTCCTTTCAGTTCTAAATCTGTAATTCTGTGATCCTAAAATCTAATTGTTATCATTGAGAGTCAAGGAAGCAAATTTAGGGCTGATAGAAGGAAAAGGCTTCTTATAATTAGAACTATCCAAAAATCTAATGGGCTGCCTTGTCTGCATTGTGTAAGGTCTTCAAATAAATGTAGAAGGAATGCATTTTCCTATTCAATATAAATAAAGGCTCAATTTATTCACTGGTAGGACACCAAGGGCTGAGCTGGAGTGGCCCTTCAAGGCCATCTAGGCCAGTTCCTGCCTTTTGTAGATGAAAAAGCTGAAGCCCAGAGAATTAACTTGCCCAAAACCACATACAGAGTAAGCATTACAGATAAAAAAAACTATAGCCACATACGTCAAGGGACTCACTTGCCTATAGTTACACAGGGAGTAGATAATAGATTTAGTATTGAACCCAGGTTCTTTTCACTATAAAATGCTAGAGGTGTATTTACAACATTCCCAAAGAAAATTGCTGGACCTCTTTTAAAACAATTTAATTTGTTGATATTCATTCATTCATTTATTGCTGAGGCAGTTGGGTTAAGTGACTTGCCCAGGATCACACAGCTAGGAAGTGTTAAGTGTCTAAGACCAGATTTGAACTCAGGTCCTCCTGACTTCAGGGCTGGTGTTCTATACACTGCACCACCTAGCTGCCCCTCATTTATTTTTAAAATGCTTGATTCATTTTTCCTTTACATCACAGTCATTTCTAGGTGGGAACCCTTCTTCAATCTTATAGAATGAATCTTTCCTTGTGACTAACAACAGCAACAATAATAATAATAATAAAAAGCAAACACATCTGATACATTCACTGAAAATTATTGGTAAAATATTGTTATAGTAGACCCCTCCCACCATTATTCTTTTGAGGAAGGAGATATGTTTCAATACCACTTTGCATCTCTGTTTATAAGCTAGTTACTAAATCATAGATAAAATGAATCATAGATAAAATGAAATTATTCCATTATTATATTATGAGAAAACTGAAGCTTAGATTTCGCAAGTATACCTGAGATGATAGAGCTCAAAGTAGGACCCAGATGTCTTTTCTGTGAAGAGCACCTTCCCTACCCCTCATAGGAATATCTTGAAAATGAGATTTGGAGATGTTTTCATAAAAAGATCAAAGAGCTAGGAAGAATTCCCCCTAAAATGTCAACTGAAAAATTGTAGCCTGAGCTAATGCAGTCAGGGTCATTTTAAAATCTTTTCTTATGTTAAAACTTTCTTTGACATTTTCCTACATTTCTCAAACTATCTTTTTAGTTGTTTGTAGGAAAAAAAAAATTTCTTCCTTTACTGTCTGCCAATGGCTTAAGTAGTCTTTCTGTAGCACAGAAGCCCCATTTTGCAAAGTGTTTGTCTAGATCAGTTTTAGGGGAGGTACAAATAACAGTAATAATTTCTCTTTATGAACAAAGGAGGGCTTTACAAAATCCATATCATAGAAATAAAAGAGATGGGCCTTTTATATAAATAACAATCAACAATTATAGATAGCTCTTGTGAATTGTCCAAATGTGGCCTTCCATGTTAATAGAATGACTTTTAAGAGCTAGTCCTACCTTCCAGGAATGAACTCCTTACTTTAGTAAAGATTTTAGCTATATCATAACTAGAAGAGCTCTTTTCTCCAATGAGCCTATCTAGTTTATTTTCAAACATAACCTATTTTGTCCTGTTTCATGAAGTTTTCCGTTATTAGTTATTAGTTGGAAGTCATCATTTTGCCTATTTGGAGGCTGAGAGATTTTTAAGGCTGTTGTTATTGTCACAAAGTAGACCAGCCACTTCAAACCAGTTCAAGAGAGTTCTATCACAGAGCAATATCCTTGGTTATCTGTGGAAGCATCTAAGAAAATTTTCTTAACCTAGAAAAAGTATGATATTTACATTATTGTATTTCACCCACTTTCATTAACACACACACACTCTTATTATACACATACATATACACATGATACCCTTTGTATATCACTTTTAATAGAAGATTGTAGAATGTTGCTGTATTTCACACAAGTACTATGTGCCCCACTGAGAAGTATGCTGATGATGAAGTGGAGCTGGGTATAGTTTGGAAGATAAGAATTAGGATAAATTATATGGGAAGCCAGGACAAACAAATTATGCTATCAAGTGTTTATGATGATAGCCCTTTTGTTCTTAAGCCTCTCTAAACTAATAGGTGTTATATTTTTCGGGCACAGATATTGATCTTGTACATTTTAATACACATTTTCATTATAGTTGTTAAAGGAAAAAAATATTTAAGCCAGTCAGTGATGATCCCTATTGATGTCAGATTATTTGAAAATATAATTTGCTCTCTAGTGACTCCTAAACTTAAGTAATAAACAAAAATCTACTTTTATCATTAAGCTCCAAAGATGTTATTAAAAGTAATTTCAAATACAAAGGACTGGCAAGAAAATAATTACTGTGTATCCAATAGCAGATTCTCAAAGCCCCCATTCTGAGCTTTTTTTGTTGTTTTGGTTGACGCTTGTAAAACATGTTTATAGACTGTGTCAGCAATGTTCTTCCCCAGTTGCTGTTGCAAAGACTATTTTTGCCGTTTATCACAAAATGCCAGATTTACTCAGCATGTAATTTAATCTTATGCTTGGAAGCTTCCATGTTACTTAGTTATCATGAAATTATTCTTTAATAAAAATGTATGCTTTGTGATCTATATTTTATTAATTTGACAAGTCACTCTATCGATTGTCACAAATGCCATGAATGTATCATTTGTCACAGTTATTGGTTGCCTGTCATCACCAGAGAGTACTTGACTTGTGGGGCTTCTTAGAAATGTCTCTTGATCTACAAAGGAAAATCTTTTGCATTCTATATTGTTAATAA
This sequence comes from Myrmecobius fasciatus, assembly GCA_023553655.1. Classification (NCBI taxonomy): domain Eukaryota; kingdom Metazoa; phylum Chordata; class Mammalia; order Dasyuromorphia; family Myrmecobiidae; genus Myrmecobius; species Myrmecobius fasciatus. Next base: position 89,731 of record JAJPUD010005054.1, on the reverse strand, counting down.
AAAGGCTGTTTATTTCATCACCCCTTTCTTTGTACAAGTAGCATGTCTGTATGATAACTTGATTTTTGCAAAAATGACTAATATGGAGGACAATCAGGGATTGGATTCATGCACATTTTCTAGAATTGTTCATAGAATTACCTATTAGGTCTCCTTTTGTTTTCAAAACTCGAAAAAACTGTGAAATTGTGACAGACACAAACATCATATATGTGTGTGGGTTTATGTGTGTATTTGTGAGTGTGTAATGTAGACCCATACACACAGATTGGATTTATCTATTCTGAACTGGCAAGCCTTGAAAAAATGTTTTCACAGGTTTTTCTAGAACTAATTATTAACCATGAAGTTTCTTAAAGAAAAACAAATTCCTTGTGGAAACTAGGACATACACACATGTGTTACATATGCATTTATGTCCATGTTATATTGCATTTATATATTGTTAGAGCAATATCATTTTATCTCAAACTACTTGTCTTTCTTGACGTGAAGCTAAGATAGGGAATAGATTATTTCACAAAATCATTATTTAATTTTGCAAGTTAACCACAGGATTAACTTTTTTTTTAAAGAAAAAGTTAAACTTGTTTCAAAGAAAAAAATCAAATTTGTAATAATCAGCAAGAGGTGCCTGAACAGAATATTCACGTGCTTATGTTTCGATTATGAAATTAAGGTCAAAGTGTGCATAGGGGTCACGAGATATTAAGCTCCCCAAAGAGACTGTCCGATGTCCAACACAACCGTTTATTACGGTAGAGGAAGTTGCCTGAAGTTAAAGCATGTTCTATTCTACAATAGCCTTACCCAGCCTGAACTTTGGTTGGGTTTTGGGTTGTTGTTGTTGTTGTTGTTGTTGTTGTTGTTTTGAGGGGAGGGGATTTTGTTTGTTTTTTGCTGTGTGAAGTTTTCTAAAAATGGCCTTTGGGAACTTCCATCAATGTCTACCTGTCTGACTCTGGGACAAGCAACATTCACTCTGGAATTGGAGCATCTCCACTCAAGGCAGTCCTGGGGCAGCCTGTGCCCTCCTCAGATGTATAAAGGAAGTTTTTGTTTTTTTTTCCCCCCCTACCTATGCATGCAGTATCCCACGTAGCCAACCATCCCCTCCGGCTCCTTCCCCCATCCCGGGACTTCAGACTGCCCTCTCCCCTCTGCCAACCCCCGGGGGAGGGGGGGAGAGAAGAGATGGGGGTGGGGCTCACTGCCTGCTTTGGGCGGGGCCAGGAACCTTCTCTTCCCTCCCTTGATTGTCACCTCCTTTCTCTCTTAAAAGGTTTGGATGGAGAGAGGAAGGCGGGGGACATGTGTGTTTCAGGCCCCGCCTCTGGCCCTGGGCTGTCCGACTTAGTGGTGAGGTAGGAGGTGGTTGGACAGCATCCAGTGGCAGTGCCCGATGAATGGCCAGCCTGGAATGCTTGTGCCTCCTCATTGGTCCATAGCTTCCCTGCTTCCTATTTTCCTGTGCACTAGCGTATTCTGGTTGAAAAACCGAAGGTGGGGATGCAAGGTTTGTAACCCTTTTTTCCTTTTCCTTGAATTTTTCCCCAAATGAGGCACTGGAAGGCTGGCTTCGGCTCCCCGCAGAGCCCCACGCTTGCTGTAGAGGGACCAGCTGCGGGGCTGGGAAGGGCCCTGGGCGGGCCAAGGGCCCCTTGTGGAACCCCTCGCAGGGCAGACCTCCCTCTACCCTTCCCTTTACCCTCCTCCCCACTCCCCTGCCACAGCCGCAGCAGTGCTGGGCTCAGCAGGGCCAGGAGAGCATCTGGTGCAAAGGAAGCCCGGTAGATGTAATGATTCGGCGCTGAGCTATTCCCGAACCGGCCTGCTCCTTTCTACCTTCCTCATCTCCGAGACTTGGGATGCTTTGCCTAAAATGACCCAGGCTGGCTGGCTTGCTCTTGGAAATACCAGGATGCGGGAGTATTTGCTGTGTCTGTGGTCAGGCTCGGCTTTCTGAAGGGATTCTTTGTTGTGGGAATAAAAACCCTTTATGTAAATACCCCAGAGGGCAGATAACAGAGCCTTTTGTTCTTTCAAGTTTGTGCCCAGGACCTGCCTCTAGGCAAGTCTTCTAGCTTCAGTGCCCCTTTCCTATCTTCTGCCTAGAGAGGGAAGTCAGAGTCTTCTCTGACTTCCTAAAATGGGCAATGCCTTCCTGACAGCGATAGTGGCTAGCTGGGCTAGCGCCATCCTGAGTCAGGCCAGCTCCTCAGCCTTGCTCTCCAGGTGGACTGATCAGCATGGCAACCGGTCTTGGACTTCCTGCTGCCACCTCCCTCCTCCAAGCCACTGGATGGGCCGGGATATTCATAACTTTCAGTGGGGCTTGTCCCTGGCGTTTGCTTTCCACTGTCTGATAGCTGGTACTAGTGACTGACACTGAGACTCGAAAGTGAAATTTGTCAAAGTGGTCCTATTAAGTGCCTCCAAAGTTGGGTTTCATCATTTTTCTTCTGCCGGGGCAAAATGTATCCGACAGATTTATTTCGGGTTTAAAGTAATCACAGCAACAGCATTCAAGGTGGAAATGAATCCCAGGACTTTGGAATCTTAATTTGAAAACAGTTGGGCAAGTTTGGAGATGCTCTTCCTGACCTGTTGCAAATATTCAGATTAGCTATTAGAGGGACCTTGTGGGAAACTCACTTAACATGGATGATTTTTTAAAATTCACCTCTTTTGTTTGTTCCTATGTTCCTACCTTACAGACCCCTCCCTTGATACCATTGCTTTGTGAATGATTTCAGAAAACCCTCTGTGAGTCCAGTAAAGTATGTATTTGTTTTCCAACTAAATTTGCCAAGTTCCCAGCATCAAAGGATATAATCCTTAATCCTTAGTTCTAAATTTGCAAGTTTTTTTTTTAATTTTGCTTTTTAGACCATTTTTGCTTTCTCTGCATGCTTGTTTATTTAGACCTCCATAGTTTAAAGTTTTAATGCCTTACATTCTGAGGATGTGACAAGTTAGTCATTGTCTTATTCACTTAAATTTATTTACTTAACATTATAAACAAAAATAATTATAAGCTTATGATATTTATACATTTTAATCAAATATATTCAAGCAAAATGGGAAAAACCAATTTGATAGTATACTCTAATAATTTTTTCTTAAGTTAAGGCTTATTGGTCTCAAATGTTTCATGTTAAATATTTTAATGAAAACTAATCTCAACAGATTGACTATTTTTTTCTTTTTTACGGTCTTATGTTAATGATAGATGCAGAAATGAATAATAATATCTTTGGTATAAGACTTGCAATAAATAACTTTACTCCACTTCAGGAAGATCCATCTTATTGCAGAATAGAAAATAGATTGGAGGGGTGGTAGTAGTGGTGGTGGTGAAGGAGAAGGAGGAAGAAGAACAAGAGGAAGAGGAGAAAGAAGAAGAAGAGGAGGAGGAGGGAGAGGAAGAGGAGGGAGAGGAAGAGGAGGAAGAGGGACTCACAGCAGGGAGAACCAGTGGGCAGAATGCATCAAGAGAGAGAAAAAGGTAATATAGGGGGATATATAATGGACTGATAGTATCATACATTTTGCTCTGTCTCTCCTCCTAACCCCCCAGTCCACTACAAACTCCCTAGGTTCCCTATTGCCTCTAGGAGTAAATATTGGAAGGCTCTGTTTAGTATTTAAAGCTCTAAACTGTGACCTCCCTTGCTTGGTCTAAGTCCCTATTAAAATTCATTCTACTAGGTGGCACAGTAAATAGAGCACCAGCCCTGAAGTCAGGAGGACCTGAGTTCAAATTTGATCTCAGATACTTAACACTGCCTAACTCTGTGACCCTGGGCAAGTCACTTAATCCCAATTGCCTCAGAAAAAACAAAACAAAATTCATTCTTCTATTAAGAAGTCTTCCCCAACCCTTCTTTCTTCCAGTTTCTTCCCTCTTATTAATTAGTTCCTATTTATACCATTTATAGCTTGCTTTCTATGTTTGTTTGCTTATTGTCTCCCCCTTTAGCTTGTAAGTACTTTGAGGACAGGAACTGTCTTTTGCCTCTTTGTATCCCCAGCATGTAGTAGGTACTTAATAAGTGTTTATTGATTGATTGATTACAAAGGTAGAAACAAAATAAGTTGACAGCTGATTGACTATGGTAGGAATAAGTGATGAGGAGTAGAAGACACCTAAGCTTCAAGCCTGGATGAGTAGGAAGTTAATGAAAAGACAATGAAAGTTGAAAATAATGCAATCTTGTGTTGGAAGTCACAGGACATTATCTGATATTCTACTAGGGAATTTGTAATACTCCTTGCTATTACTTCCAGTCACCAAGTAAGTAATCACTAAGGTATGACAATTTAACACTTAGGATTTCCAAAAAGAATGATATATAATTTTGGAAGGGGTATGTCAGAGATATTTAATCCATCCTGAATTGGAATTCCTTCTGCTTTAATCTGTTAGTTTTCATGTACTCTTTGATTTTGTAATAGTGATTAAAATAAAGAATAAGTGCAGAAAGAACTATTCATTTACAGGAGTTAGGAGGCATTTCCCATAGGCAAATGAAAGTGTTCTTTTGTCTAAGTGCTGTGGGATCCATTAATTCTTAGATTTCTGCATCCTAGTCAGGAGGCTCTAATGTGAACAGGGAGCAACTTTTGTTCAATGTTTGGGGCTTTGCATGCCTTAACATCTGAAATTCTATGAATTACTGTAGTGCAGAAGAGGAAAGTCCAGCATGTCTTAGCAAATTGCTCTAATTAATTCATTGTGATAGCTTCAGGATCTCAGGAACTTATTACTTTGGCAAGAACCAGGCAAGTTGTCCTGTGCATTTTTTTTAATACGTAATTTAGTTGTATGCTTCTTAGTCATGCTTAGCTTTGTGTAATCTAAACATTAAATGTTCATGTTAACTAGCTAATCTTAGAACAGGAAAATCAAACTAATAGAAATGCATAGAAATCAATTTGAAACAATGTTCTAACTAAATTAGACATATGAAAGATCAGAAATTATTACCATATGGATGAGACAGAGTGAGAATGCCATCTTTAAAAGATCATAAAGATAACGGCACTAGAGAAGGGCAAATATTTTAATTTTCCCTCACACTCCTCTCCCTCCAGAAAAGGAAATCTTTTAACTCCCAGTCCTCTTGATTTCAATCAATTGAGCTAGATTTCGATGCCTGTCAAGATTTAGAATGTTTTATTTAGGAATGGTTTGTAAGCATCTGAAAAGGAAACAGGGATCAACAAAAAACCCCCCCCCCCCCATGGCTTCATCAAAGCAGGCTATTCTAAAAAGATCTTATTTCCGTTTTTAGCATGATTACTACATCAGTGGGTTAGATACAATCAGATACAATGTGCCTAAATATTAGACTAAAATAAATAAGAGCATGGGTTCAAAAATCAACTTTACCTGGTACAAGATACAGAGGCCTAGTTAGAGAGCAATTTGTCTGAAAAAGAGCTTGGGATTTTGATGTACTATAAACTTAATGAATTTGTAGTAGGATATGGCAGTCCTCCTACCCCCCTCCCTCCCAAAAAAAGTTATATTATCCTGGTTTTCATTAGGAAAGGCACAGTTTTTAGGAAAGAAAAGAACAGGGGTGGTTTCTCTGTCCTCTGCTCTTGTTAAATCACATCTTTGTATTGTGTTGAGCTCTGGAGGCTATAGTTTTAGAAAAACATTGAGAAATTTAAGAGTTTCTAGAGAATGGCATCTAGAATGGTGAAAGGTTTTTAATCTATGTCATAAGAAGTTTAGTTGAAGGAACTGGTGCTTAGTCTGGAGAAGAGATTAATCAGGAAAGACATGATTAGCAGTCTGAAACATTTTTATGCAGAGAAGGTTTTGGATTTTGTGCTGGTTAAATCCTGAGAGCAAAAATTCTGAGCAACAGGTAGAAACTGCAAAGAGACAAATTCTGACTTGATGTCTCTAATGCCTAGTGCTCTTGAGAAATGTAATGGTCTGTTTCCTCTCCCCCATCTTGAAGATTTTCAAGCAGAAGCTGCATGACCACTTTTCATCTCTGTTATAATGAATATTCCTTTTGAATATGGATTAGTGAAAATAATATTACCTAGTATTTATGTAGTGCTTTTTGCAAAACATTTCACACATTTAACTTATTTGATCCTCACAATAATGTTTTGAGGTATGATACTATTGCTCCCATTTTACAGATGAGGATGACAGTGATTAAAGACTTGCTCAGGGTTATATTATAATGTCTTAGGCAAAATTTGAACTCTGGTCTTCCTAAGTCCAATTCCTACACTGTATATACTGTGCCACCTCCTCTGAGATCCTTTCCAACCCTCAAACTTTGTGATTCTGTGATTCTTAGGATTATAGATTTAGAGGTAGAGGGAACTTTAGAGTTTATAATTCAAAATTCTCATTTATAGATGAAGCCCAGAAAAGTGAAATAATTTACCAGGGTCACACATTGTATTTGGCCAGTGTTTGAACTCATTGTCTTTGACTTCAAAATATAAGACCCTGAAATGAACGATGAAAGAAAGCTCAAATATCATCTAAGCCTTAATTGAAATCTGGCCATAAACAATTGTTGAATCCCAAAATGTAAGTGTTTTCAGTAATTTAATTTTCCAGGAAAACATTAAAGAAATTTGAGGAACGGGGAAGTTAGAGAAGAAGGGACACCCAAGTATGGCTGGTGATCTTGAGTTTTGATTTTATACTTTGTAGTCAAAAATTTGATTGTTGAGATTGTAATAAAAGCAGATATGTATATGACATTTTATTACATTCATAATAGATTGTAAGATAGTGTTAAATATTGTGGGAGCTAATGAGGTTTGGAGATAAGTGAATTATTTCTTCTCTCAAATCTTAATTTCAGAAATTATTTAGAATTTGACTTTATTTTATTTCTATTTTTACTTACATTATTATACTCATTGTGTAAATTATTCTCTTCTATTTTACTCTTAATCAGTCTATGCAACTTTTCCTGTGTTTCTTCAAATTCCTCATATTCACTTTTACCACACAGTTATAACACATTATTCTGTATTCATGTACCTTAAATTTAATTTTTTTTAGTGATTTTTCCAGTTGAAAAACACTCACTTGGTCTCTGTGATCACAGGGTTAAAGCAAAGGGACAGTTCAGTCACTTATATAATTCCAAACTGACAATCACAACAGTTGGACCAGTTTATATTGAACAATAATAAGTCAGTTTTCTTATCTTTCCAGAGCTCATAAAAATTGACTTTTTCCTTCATCTTTTCTGTCATCTTTGTCCTTTAATATGGCAAGACCTAAAAGATATCTTAATTGCATTTCTCTTAGTGTTTTGGATTGTTTTCCTGTATGCTTTTATACTATATACTTCTAAATTTAAAAAAAATAACTTGTGGGTTACAAACACAGTGAGCTGGAAGATTAGACATTTTCTCTAATCCCTAGTAACTCTCTAAAAACTTCAAAGAAGAATTTTGGCCAAAAAGTACAAATATTATACCTGACAAGAATACAAAAATTCCAATAAAGTAAGATCCTAGTAAATTAATAGTGGAGAACAACAGTCCTTAAGGGGCTTTATTTACTTCTCCCCTAGCAGCTTTCATGTTCTAATAGGGCATAAAAAGTAACTCATGTCTTTGTGCTTTGGGGACCACTCAGGGATTTCCCTGCTGCAAAAGAGATTCTAATGTCCCATTCCACCGCTGCCTTTTCTGCATTCCTCTATTGATCATATTAGCAAAATATAGAGGAGGGGGAAGTATGCTACTCTGAATAGATCATAGTGTACATTATGGGACTTTAGAGTGGCAGAAAACCATATCTGATCATCCTCCCCCAACTCTGTAAAAAGAGACAGATACTTGTTAAAGTAATCTGGGACAAGTCCTATCTCCCCAAAATCTATTTGGATAAAAAGTGGGATTGGAGAAAAATAAATCCCCCAATGTGAAACAGACTGAAACAGCATTGCAATATGGGCACAGAATAATACCCTTTATCAAAGAGGGCAGAATCAAAGTGAGTGACATGAGAAAATAAAGGGGAAAAGTCTAAAATGACTCAAAATTTTTAGAGAAAGAAAAGTGTAATTAAAGACCTAGCAAACAAAGCAGGTAAATCAACCAAGAAGATACTACAATTTGAAAAGAGAGTGAGCTCTGAAGCATCCAAAAGATTACAAACCTCTAAATAACTATTTTAAGAAAAAAGAAAATTGAGTCAATACTCGACGAAACACAGAACTGTATTAATTTTTAAACTTTGAACAACAGCAAGATATTCCAAAAAAAGAGAAATAAGAATCTTGAAGAAAAAAAAAGTTAGAGAGGAAAATGTTAGAATTTATGATTTATATAGCAGAAATGAGTAGAATATAAAAACTTGAATTTATGATGGCTGAACTTCCCCCAAAAGGGAGAGAACATATTTTAAATACAAATATGCAAAAATAAGGAGCAGTATAGGAAACAGCAAAAGGACAGAATATTTAAAACAAACAACTTGAATGTAGCCTCAATCAGATTCAAATGTAATTGAGAAATTTTAACAAAGCACCTAAAATTACATAATAGAATATAAATAATGTTAATGTTTAAAACAGCTTTTCCATTTTTTTATTTTTAAAGCTTTTTCTATTCCCAACTCCAGACATTTTTATGTCATTCTGGGTATATGGATATATAAAATAGGCTTACAAATCAAACATTTATTGATAATACAGCAAAAAGAAATTCATTTTAAAACAATTCTTCAATATACATATAATTTTACCCTTTATTAAAGATGAAAGGAAATTGCATATTAATGACATGCATGTACTTGTTTATTTTTATGTAAAGAATTAAGTCTTAGTAGAATATTTGATACCTTTTACTGTTGCCAAATTTTTTGCGACTTCAAACATTCAGTTATATAACCCCAGGGTTATATAGCCCACAGTTTAAGAAGCTTTGGCTTAAAGAACACATAATATCTATATTGGCTGCAAAAGCCACTTATTTTAATTACCCTTTTTATAAAGACAACCTAAGAAACATGGATCTCCTAGGATAACAGAAAAGGTACTTGTATTCTTTGGCTACTTATCTTTTGAAAAATAGTTCTTGGTGGTATATATTTGTGTGAATAAACTTTGGATATAATTTTATCATAGGCAGTTGATGCAAATATTTTCCTATATCTGTGATTTCAGTAACCAAATTAGTACTTTCATTGCTTCTAGAAAATATGTTGTCAGTTGGCTTCCCAAACTTAGCCTATCATTCTATTATTTAGGATGTCCCTCCTAGAATGTAAGCTCCTTGAGAATAGATACTTTCTTGCTTTTTTACTTGTATCTTCAAAGCCTGGCACATAGTAAACACTTTATAAATGTTTCTTTCATTTACTCATATCCCTTCAAATTCTATCTTCATTGATTTGATTCATGTGAAGTCTTTTTAATTCTACATGGTCAAAATAGCTTATCTTTCCATTTACTGTTTTATCCTTTTAAGTGATATAAAGTGGCATAACCTACCATCCTTCTTTGTAAAATTTTACAGACTAATTTTAATTTTTAATCATTGTTGCCTGACCAAATATTTTTTCTCAGAGTAGCTTTTAGATTTTGAGCTACCATTCTACCATAGCAACTACTCCACCATGTTGTTCCATGTATATCACGTTCTTAGCGAGTCCACAATGGAACTCATTATCTCTCACTACTCTTCCTAACATTTCTGCTTCTGTTGAAGGTGCTACTTAGATTTACAACTTCGGAGTCATTTATACCATGTCTTTGCATAGGCAGTCCCCAGTGCTATAAAGTTTTCCTCTTTATCTCTGTCTATTTGATTCTTTTCAGTGCTCTACTACCTACTTAGACAAAACTTTTTGAGATTCCTCTAATTATTAACAACCCCCCCAAATTGATTTATGTTTTCTTTATATTCATGTTTTACATATTGCTCATTCTCAACCCAGTAGATTGTAGAAGGTTTTTGAAATTAGGAACTATTTTCCTTTTTGTCTTTGTATTCATAGAAGTTTTCATGATATCTGGAATATAGTAGACATTTAATAAATGCTCGTTCAATTTAATTATTGTGTCAATTGTCTTCTCTCAATTAAACCTCTTTGATCTGCATTAATTTTTGTTCTTTTAGCCATTTCTCATTATTTAGTATCAACAGGTTTTTTTTTAAGTTTGGATTAACTTTGCACAGGTTTATCATCTCATCATTTTATTCTTTCTAATTTGATATAGAATTTCATCTTTGCTCTAACATTTTGATGAGATCTAGCTACATATATGGCTTATTTGTTAATGATTCTCCTAACATTTCAGTAACTAGTTATTTCCTATTTGTGGGAGCACAATTATTTTCATTTTTTATGATGTATTTTATATTATCCATCTCTCAGGTCTCAGAGCTTTTAAAAACAAATTTTCCTATTTTATAGACACGAGACTTCCATGTGTACAAAAATTTGGCCTCTTTCACCTCTTATACCTAAATCATGCTTTCTGGCATATTTTACCTCCTCCATCCCTATTTTTATATTGAAGTTATTGATTACTAAAATATGTATTAATTTAACTTGGAAGTTAACTAGTTTGTCATGAAATTCTCTAACTTCTTTTCTTTTTTTTATTATAAAGCTTTTTATTTACAAAACATATGAGTGACCTTTCAACATTGACCTTTGCAAAAAAACTTTTTTTTCCCAAGCTTTTCCTTTCCTTCCCCCCAACCCCCACCCCTAGATGACAGGTAATCTAATACATGCTAGATAGGATAAATTATATGACAAATACAGTACATGTATACATATCTATACAGTTATCTTACTGCACAAGAAACATCAGATCTAGAAAGAGAAGAAGAAAAAAACAACCTAAGAAGGAAAACAAAATGCATGGAAATATTCATAGAAAGCATTAAAATGCTGTGTTGTGGTTCACACTCAGTTCCCACAGGCCTCTCTCTGGATGTATATGACTATCTTCATCGCAGAACAACTGGTTTGAATCACATCATTGTTGAAGAGAACCATGTCCATCAAAATTGATCATCGTATAGTCTTGTTGCTGTGTATAATGTTCTCCTGGTTCTGCTGATTTCACTCAGCATCAGTTCATGCAAGTCTCTCCAATCCTCTCTGAAATCCTCCTGTTGGTCATTTCTCACAGAACAATAATATTCCATAACATTCATATACCATAATTTATTCAGCCATTCTCCAATTGATGGGCATCTTTTCAATTTCCAGTTTCTTGCCACTACAAAAAGGGCTGCCACAAACATTTTTGCACATGTGGGTCCCTTTCCCTCCTCTAAGATCTCTTTGGGATATAGGCCCAGTAGAAACACTGCTGGGTCAAAGGGTATGCACTGTTTGATAACTTTTTGAGCATAGCTCCAAATTGCTCTCCAGAATGGTTGGATCCGTTCACAGTTCCACCAACAATGTATCAGTGTCCCAGTTTTCCCACATCCCCTCCAACAGTTATCATTATCATTTCCTGTCATTTTAGCCAATCTGACAGGTGTGTAGTGGTATCTCAGAGTTGTCTTAACTTGCATTTCTCTGATCAATAGTGACTTGGAGCACCTTTTCATGTGACCGGAAATAGTTTCAATTTCTTCGTCTGAAAATTGTCTGTTCATATCTTTTGACCATTTGTCAATTGGAGAATGGCTTGAATTCTTATATATTTGAGTCAATTCTCTATATATTTTAGAAATGAGGCCTTTATCAGAACCTTTGGATGTAAAAATATTTTCCCAGTTTACTGCTACCCTTCTAATCTTGTCTGCATTCATTTTGTTTGTACAAAAACTTTTTAACTTGATATAGTCAAACTTATCTATTTTGTAATTAATGATGACCTCTAGTTCTTCTTTGGTCACAAATTCCTTCCCCCTCCACAGGTCTGGGAGGTAAACCATCCTACATTGTTCTAATTTGTTTATAATATCATTCTTTATGCCTAGATCATGAATCCATTTTGACCTTATCTTGGTATATGGTGTTAGGTGTGGGTTAATGCCTAATTTCTTCCAGACTAGTTTCCAATTATCCCAGCAGTTTTTGTCAAATAGTGAGTTTTTATCCCCCAAACTGGGGTCTTTGGGTTTATCAAACACTAGATTACAATTGTCATTGAGTATTTTGTCCTGTGAACCTAACCTATTCCACTGATCCACTACTCTATTTCTTATCCAGTACCAAATGGTTTTGGTGACCACTGCTTTATAATATAGTTTTAGATCTGGTGCAGCTAGGCCACCCTCATTTGCATTTTTTTTCATTAATTCCCTTGAAATTCTTGACCTTTTGTTTTTCTAGAGGAATTTTGTTGTTATTTTTTCTAGTTCAGTTAAATAATCTCTTGGGAGTTTGATTGGTATAGCACTAAATAGATAGATTAGTTTAGGTAGTATTGCCATCTTTATTATATTCGCTCGACCTATCCAAGAGCACTTGATGTTTTTCCAATTGTTTAGATCTGACTTTTTTTGTGTGGAGAGTGTTTTGTAGTTTTGCTCATATAGATCCTGACTTTCCCTTGGTAGATATATTCCCAAATATTTTATACTATCGATAGTTATTTTGAATGGAATTTCTCTTTGTATCTCTTGCTGTTGCATTTTGTTGGTGATGTATAAAAATGCTGATGATTTATGTGGATTTATTTTGTATCCTGCAACTTTGCTAAAGTTGTGGATTAATTCTAATAGTTTTTTAGTTGATTCTCTAGGGTTCTCTAAGTAGACCATCATATCATCTGCAAAGAGTGATAATTTGGTTTCCTTATGACCTACTCTAATTCCTTTAATCTCTTTTTCTTGTCTTATTGCCAAGGCTAGCATTTCTAATACAATATTGAACAGTAAAGGTGATAGTGGGCAACCTTGTTTCACCCCTGATCTTATTGGGAATGGTTCCAGTTTATCACCATTACATATGATGCTAGCTGATGGTTTTAAATAGATGCTACCGACTATTTTAAGGACAAGTCCATTAATTCCTATACTCTCTAATGTTTTTAATAGGAATGGATGTTGGATTTTATCAAATGCTTTTTCTGCATCTATTGAGATTATCATATGGTTTTTGTTAGTTTGGTTATTAATATAGTCAATTATGTTAGTAGTTTTCCTAATATTGAACCATCCCTGCATTCCTGGTATAAATCCTACTTGGTCATGGTGTATTATTCTAGGAATGATTTTCTGTAATCTCTTTGCTAATATTTTATTTAAGATTTTTGCATCAATATTCATTAAGGAGATTGGTCTATAATTTTCTTTCTCTGTTTTTGTTTTACCTGGTTTAGGTATCAGTACCATGTCTGTATCATAAAAAGAGTTTGGTAGGAGTCCTTCATTCCCTATTTTTTCGAATAGTTTATATAATATTGGAGTTAACTGTTCTTTAAATGTTTGGTAGAATTCACATGTAAATCCATCTGGTCCTGGGGATTTTTTCTTAGGGAGTTGATTAATGACTTGTTCTATTTCTTTTTCTGAAATGGGACTATTTAAGTAATTTATTTCCTCTTCTGTTAATCTGGGCAATCTATATTTTTGTAGATATTCCTCCATTTCACTTAGGTTATCAAATTTATTGGCATACAGTTGGGCAAAGTAACTCCTGATTATTGCTGTAATTTCCTCTTCATTGGTGGAAAGTTCTCCCTTTTCATTTTTGAGACTAACAAAACTTCTTTTCTTTTATAAGAGATGTTAGTGTATGCATTTAGCTTCATTGTCCTCTTTTTGAAGATGTTTATGATGAGCTTTGTAGTATGTATGAGATAACTAAAAGTAAAAGTGTCTCATCAAATTCTGTTTATTGTTTCCTTTGTATAGGCCACAAAAGCTAGCTTAACAACTCCTTTTTTTTCTTCTCCAAGAAGACCCTCTTATCTCTTTATTTAGTAGTAACTTGTTTGAATCTTTTGGTTTCTTTTATAGTGAAAATGTTAATGTTGATATGATTCTCTTCTTCAAATAGTATCACTTGTTGCTACTCTGAAGAATCTTACAAGAATACCAACAATTAAATGAATGTTTATTGTTAGTTTGAGATTTTGTGATTCTTAGAGCCTTCTTCCTTTTCTTTAAAAGTGTTATTCTCACTGCATGGAACATATGATGGAACATTTTCTATTTTTCTTGGTTTCATAAGGTAAAATGTCTAAAAAATTCATTACCAGTTAACTGGACTACTCTGTATTTAAATAAACAGATCATAGAGATAGCCTGTAGCTATTTCAAAACTTGGAACTCCTCTGATCTTGCCTTCAAGAATTCAGAACTATCTTCACAGAATTATAATTCATTGGAATAGGACTTTTTGGACACACAAAGTTTGACATGAACATCAACAGGAATTTGGTTGTTTCCCTGGTGTCTCTTTTTCATCAACTTCATACCCCTATGTCATGACTTCAGATAAATGTAAAAAAGTGCCTGGTATTATATTTTTTATTAATACTTTTTATTTGCAAAACATATGTATGGGTAATTCCTAAACATTAACCCTTACAAAGCTTTCTGTTACAAATTTTCCCCCTACTCCCCACCCCTCCCCTAGATAGCAGGATATCCACTACATGATAATTATGTTAGAATACTTAAATCGAATATATGTATAGTTATTGCCACATATCATTTTTTTTGTTCAGGAGAAATCATATCTATAAGAGAGAATAATCTGATAAAGGAAATACAATGCAAGCAAATATCAATAGAGAACATGAAAATGTTATGTTGTGGTCCACATTTCACATCCCTCTCTCTGGGTGTATATGGCCTTCTTCACTGAAAAATTGGAATTGGTTTGAAGCATTTCATTGTTGAAGAGAGTCATGTCCCTTAGAACTGATCCTCATATAGTACTGTTGTTGCCGTGTACAATGATCTCCTGATTCTGCTCATCTCACTCAGCATCAGTTCATGCAAGTCTCTCCAAGCCTCTCTGAAATCGTCCTGCTGGTCATTGTTCTTACAGAACAATAATATTCCATAACATTCATATACCGTAATTTATTCAGCCACTCTCCAGTTGATGGGCATCTACTCAGTTTCCAGTTTCTAGCCACCACAAAAAGAGCTGCCACAAACATTCTTGCACATGTGGGGCCCTTTCCTTCTTTTATGATTTCTTTGGGATATAAGCCCAATAGAAACACTGCTGGGTCAAAGGGTATGCACAGTGCATGGTATTATGTTAAAAAAACATTCTCTTCAGAGAGGGTGTCACATAGTAGAAAGAGATAAAACTTAAGAAGGCTCAAGAAGAACTAAATTCAAATTTCTGCTCATTACATGTACTAACAATGTAACCAAAGCAGTTCTCTAAGACTGCAGTTATACTAATAGAGGGAGTTTATTCATAGTAACAGTTCCCTAGACTAATGAAATCATAGGTCCAGACTAAAATTATTACAATTATTTACAAAATTGGTTATAATATCTCAACACCAAAGAAGGTGAATTAAATTTTACTTATTAGTTTTTCCATCTACAATACTTGAAGTTTTCCTGAATGAAATACTTAAAAGTTTTTTCCTTAAATAATGTAAAACAACATTTTTATATTCTTCTCCTAGGCTCCATGTTAGCAGTGACTTCAGAATTCATCACTTAAAAGTCTTACCTGCAGCATAAATCCCTCCTACATCTCTAGCAAAAGTCATTCAGCGTATAGAAGACTTTCAGCGGCAAAAGAACTCACTAACTCATGAGACAGAGTCTTACCCTTTAAGACAGCTTTAGTATTTTGAAAATTTGACCTTATATTAAACCAAAATCTTCTCCCCTGTCATTTTCCTCCATTAATCTTACTCTTATAAAACATGTCTAATCTTTCTTTATGATAGTCCTTAAGAAACTTAAAAAAAATACTGTTGTTACCCCCATCTTTTTTCCTTCATAATAAATACCCCCAATATCTTCATCTAATGCATTTATTATGACAGTTTCCAGGCTCTCTACAATTTTGTTTGCCTTCCTCATAAGGAGGTGTAGTTTGTGAATGCCTATCAAAATAATGGTACCCAGTCAACAAGCATAGAGGGTACATACCACAGCGGGGTTGACTAGACTAATAGAGGACAATAAGTAGGATTAATTATTCTGAACATTAGAATTATAAATGCAATCTAACATCATATAACTTTTTTTCATCATAATAGCAAACCCTTTATTAAATAGAAAAAAGAGTAAGGATATACATTGACAGGTACAGCTCTCTAGGTCCTTGCACACAGTCGAGCATTCAATTTATACACCTATTTCCAGGAGATATTTTGGGTCATATTGTCTTCTCATCTTTATCCATTCTTCTCATTTGGAATTGATTTTTCTCTTTGCTTCAATAAACCAATGGACTGACCACAAAAAGTTGACTGTCACATAAATGATTCACATAGAAAGCAGGTCCTTTCTTTTTTAAATTTTATTTTAATTTTTTTAACTTTTTTTATAAAGCTTTTTATTTTCAAAACATACGCTTGGATAATTTGACAGCATTAACCCTTGCATAGCCTTATGTTTTGGGTTTTCTCCTTTTTCCCCCCACCCCCTCCCCTAGATGGCAATCAGTTCAATATATAACATCATATAACTTTAAAATTTTTTTGGACTACCATGTTTTACTGTCCTTTTTCACATGAAATACTATATTGCAAAATCTATTCCATCCTGTACTTGTATAATTGATTTATTTTACATCATAATCATTTCCAAATACACTTCCTTCTCCATCCTGTTATAAACCTTTATAATTGGCAACAAAACAGTTGAGCAAAAACAATTCCATTCCTTGACTACTTCCAATAATGTATGTAGCATTTTGCCACTATGGTTTCCTACCTCTTGGCTGAGAAAAGGAAGTTATGATTGATTATCAATTCTTTAGAGCCAATGATGGCTTTTTTATATTTTTATTTGTACTGTACTTGTCAATATATTTATTCTCCTGTTTCACTTTATATTACTTTGAGTCAAATCATAGAAATCTTCCATGTTTATCTAAATTCTTTCTGTTACAGATGAAATTCCAATTCTAAGTGTAGAACTTCATATTTTTTCCTATTAAATTTGAACTTGTTAGATTCAGCTCGTTATGATATTTTTGGATCCTGATTCTACTCTTCAGCATATAATATAAGCTATGTATTCTACCTCTAAAGGTACAGGGACTATATTTGTCATTTCATTGTTTTTCCTAATTCCAAGGACAGATGCCTGTGACATAAAACTTGAGATTTCCCTCAAAGTTTATATCATATACATTAATATTGCTGTATGCCAAGCATTTGAATAATTTCAAATCCATTTCTAATTATCCAGCCCAGAGCTCCATCTTTTTTGATAAAATTTTGTCAGACTTTTCCCTAAAATCCAAGTATTGTTATCAGGCTCACCAGCCCCTAGTGTGAAAAATTTACTTTCTTTTCTTTGTGAAAATTGGAACATTTGCTTGTCTCTGGTCCAACAATATATTTCCTGTTATCCTTGATTCCTCAAAGTTCTCATCAACATTAGCTCAGAAATAATATATGCAAAATATTTCAGAATTCTGGGTTGAAATTATTCCAGGCCTACTTGATTTAAATTAACTCAAGAGCACCTTTTTAATATCTCCTCATTTACCCTGCATTTCAATTCTGTTGTAATCATTTTTCCATCTTTCTGTGTGTAAAGATATTTCCACATGTCTAAAAATATTTCCCCCTTTAATATCTCAAACCTAATTTTTTTTTCTCTCTTATTGTTCAAACAAGATACTCACTTTAGGAAGTGGCAGGGGTTACACAAAATCAGTTAGAGCACGGCCTTTTCAGTGGGAGACTAGGGGAAGTAGGTCATATTTGGTGACATGATTGTCCTTGCCTGCTTTTCTTTAGTGGCTAAATTGGCTTACCTTAGATGAAATTAGAAATATAGTAATTTATTGATTTTGAAGCATTTTTTGGCTTTTGGGTATTGAGCCTATATATCCATGTAAATTGCTATCTAGCATTTGTGTTTCTATATTGCCATGTACTTATGTTGTGGGTTGGAGAAGGGAGGGCACAGATTTTTGTAATTCTGTAACACAGATTTTTGATTGTAAGCATGTTTTCATAAGTAGGGGTTTTTTTAAGCAAAACATAATATTTAAAGTTTTCCTTTTTTGAGAATTGATGATATAAATTACAGCAGGCAATTACTAAACTTGTGTTTGATCTAGTGATATAGATTTTTATATATAATATACTTACATATATATATTCACATATATACATATGTACTTGAAGACTGTTTTATTCTAGATATGATAAAAAATTCAACATGATTTCATTTTTTCTTATTTTGAAATTTATTTTTTCCTTGTCCATTTGCAAATGAAACTTTAAAATCTGCAGTTTTATACTTTTGTCTTTAATGCTGCTCTGCTAGCCTAGAGCTGTTTTTAGTGTCTTTATTGCAAGTAGACAGATGGTGATATTTGGTTTCCTGTCAGTTTTAATGAATATAGATAGAAGTGATAAGAACATTTGCTTCATTTAGCAAACTTCCTTTTCTGGCTTTTAATTAATGAAGTACTCACTGATGTGCCACTGCTTTTGAAGATAGTATAGTTAAATCTTAAATTAATTCTCAATTCCAGAATGCTGGAAGAGGTAAAGAGTAAATTGTATGTCTTATTCCTGCTTTTGAAACTTGCTTACATAGGTTTACTAGAAGTTATCAAATATGTCAGAAATATCATAGCATTTCTGAAACTTAAAAGACTTTAGAGCCTCTTCATATTCAATAATAAATTTTGTTGATACTAAATTCTATCAAACTGTCTTTTTTTATTAAAACTTTTTATTTGCAAAACATATGCATTGTTAATTCTTCAACATTAACCCTCACAAAGCTTTCTGTTACAAATTTCCCCCCCCCTACTCCCCACCCCTCCCCTAGATGGCAGGATATCTACTACATGTTAATTATGTTAAAATACTTGACAAATTGAATATATGTATATATATTTCCACACTTATTTTTTGTGCAAGAAAAATCATACCTACAAGAAAGAAGAATCAGAAAAAGGAAACACAATGCAAGCAAACATCAATAGAGAGCATGAAAATGTTATGTTGTGGTCCACATTTCGCATCCCTCTCTCTGGGTGTATATGGCTTTCTTCACTGAACACTTGGAAGTGGTTTGAAACATTTCATTGTTGAAGAGAGCCATGTGCATCATAATTAATCATCATATAGTATTGTTATTGCCGTAAATAATGATCTCCTGGTTCTGCTCATTTCACTCAGCATCAGTTCATGCAAGTCTCTCCAGGCCTCTCTGAAATCATCCTGCTGTCGTTTCTCACAGAACAATAATATTCCATAACATTCATATACAATAATTTATTCAGCTACTCTCCAATTGATGGGCATCCATTCAGTTTCCAGTTTCTAACCACTACAAAGAGGGCTGCCACAAACATTCTTGCACATGTGGGGCCCTTTCCTTCCTTTAAGATTTCTTTGGGATATAAGCCCAATAGAAACACTGCTGGGTCAAAGGGTATGCACAGTTTGATAACTTTTTGAGCATAGTTTCAACTTGCTCTCCAGAATGGCTGGATCCATTTACCAAACTGTCTTTTTTATGTAGAATGGAAGTTATTGAAGGAATTGATCTCTATCTTTTTCTCTAGTCTTATTATATCTGGGATATTGCTTTCAGTTCTGAATATAACATTTTAGTAAGAATAACTAAAAACTGCTGCATATCCAGTGGTGAGTAAATTTATGCCAGGAATTTAAAGATGTTCTTTATTTAAGAAAAAAAAATGTCATCATGAATCAAATTAACAAAAACCATAAATACCGAATTTTAATTAATACACAATATTTACAACATTTGACTTGAAAGAACTTTTTGCTAATTACCCTCAAAAAAAATTTCTCCAGAACCAGTAGTCTTATTTATGGTGGAAAAACAATAGAAACTTGATAATAAATAGTAGGAAGATATATACTGTATTCACTATTATTTTGCAAAGTACCAGAAATCAAAAATAAAATGTAAAGAATTATTTAAAAGAAAAAGTATAATCAAAATAAAGATAAAGTAATCTTTATTTACAAACAAAACTTTACAAAGAAAGCACTAGTGAATTAACCAAAAATTGAGAACAATTGCATCAACAAAGTAACAGAATATAAAATAAATCAATAGAAATTATCAGCCTTTCTGTGTATTACTAACAACAAGAACAGGAACAGAAGATGTGAACAGATCATTTCTTTTTAAGTTAACCACAAAATATATTCAATATCTAGAACTTAAGTTACCAAAACAAAAGCTTTACTTATATAAATATATCTCCAAAAACAATTTTCACACAAATCAAGGAAGACCTGAATACTGTGAAAGTCTTTGAATTAGATAGCAAATTAAAAATATGACACTTTCAATGTGTGTGTATTTGACAACAATTTATCATGTTAAGAGCCAATACCATTCAGATAACCATCTAAAAAGTTATTCAAAATTACTAATTATCAAAGAAATGCAAATTAAAATTGGGGAAAGACAAATTGTGAATTGGTATAAGCATTCAGGAAAATGATTTGAAATTGTGCAAGAAAAGCCTCTAAGATTGTCTGTACCTTTGATTTATAGATTACAATACTAGTATTATACCCTAAAAAGGTCAGTGACAGCAAGCAGTCCCATTTGTCCAAAAATATTTATAACAAAACTGATTTTTCAACACTTGCTCAATGTCTGTTTAAGTCAATTTTGTATTTTCATTTTAAAAATTTTTATTTGAACTAAATACACTCAAGAGCTTTTGGTTCCCAGATTATATACCACAGTGCAAATGCCCCAGGGAAATCTCAGGAGTGCTTCAGAATTGTTTATTTCATTGTTATAAGGGAATTTTTAAAAATTATTTTATTCTGAACTTAAGAAATAATCTTTTTTTACTTTTAAAATGTTCTTATTGATATCTTTTTTTACATCAGTATAATTTTCCTCAGTATCCCTTGCATCCTCAGAAAACCATCTTATATAACAAATAACATTTTTCAGACAAAAAAGGGAAAATAATAAGAGAAAATAATTTGAAAATGTTATGAACCTCCCATATGTGCAAATCTGCACATCTTTTCATGTATCTTCTTTGGTGCCATATTTACTCTTTGATATTCATTCATTATTCACTTTTGAGTTTTTATGACTTTTTTTCCATTTACATTGTTGTAATCATGGTGTATATTTATTGTCTTTGTGGATCAGTTCATATGAATCTTTCCATTTTTCTTTGTTTTCTTCCTTTTTTTCTTTTTTCTGTTCCTTTTATCTCCTTTTCCCATTAAGTCGTATTTTATTTTTTCAAATACATGCAAAGATAGTCTTAAATATTCACTTCTGCAAGACTTTGTGTTCCAAATTTTTCTTTCTCCTCTACCTCTCCCCTCCCCAAGACAGCAAGCAATCTGATATAGACTAAATATGTGCAATCCTTTCAAATCTATTTCCATATTTGTCTTTTAAAACATAGTAGAATGGGAGGGAACCTTCCTTCAAAAGTCCTTCATAGTTAATTTGGGTCAAAAACTAAGTCAAAATGACTTAGTCACTTAAAGTTGTTCTTAAAAGTATATTGCTATTATTATATATAAGATTATTTTGGTTTTCCTCATTTCACACTTCATTGTTTTGTCAGTCTATCCATGGTTTTTTTTTCCCTTAACATCATTGAGATCATCATTTCTTATAGCACAGTATCCATCACAGTCTTACACTATAATTTGTTCAACCATTCCCCAATTGATGGGCATCTTCTCAATTTCCAGATCTTTGCCATCACAAAGAGAATTGCTATAAATATTTTAGAACATTTCATTTCCCCCTAATAATAGAAATAAATAAAAGAGCATAGGCAATTTAATAATTCTTTGAACATAATTCCAGATTCGAATCCAAAATGATCCTGATTTTTCCACATCTCCTCCAACATTAGTCACTTTCCCCTTCAATCATTTTAGTCAATCTGATAGATATAAGCTATCTCAAAGTTGTTTTAATTTACATTTCTCTAATCAGTAATGGTTTAGAGAACTTTTTCATAGGATTATAAATTGTTTTGATTTTTTAATCTGAAAACTGCTCGTTAATATCCTTTGACCATTTATCACTTGGAATATGATGCATAGTCTTATAGATTTGACAAAGTTATTTATTTGAGATATGAGATCTTTATCTGTGAAATTGTCTATAATTTGTTTCATCAGTTTTTGGCTTTCCTTTTGATCTTGACTACATTTGTTTTATTTGTACATATCCTGTTTAATGCAGTAAAAATTATCCATTTTACACTTTACTCTGCTTTCTATTTCTTGTCAATTCTTAAATTAAACTCATAAGTCTAATAGATAATATGTTCCATTTTCTTCAAATTTTCTTGTCTTTTATCTATGTTGACTTTTTCTTGGCAAAAGATACTGATCTTATGACCAGTTTCTGCCAGAAACTTCCAGTTTTCCAAGAATTTTTTGCCAAATATTGAATTCTTATCCCCAAAGCTTAAATATTTATACTTGTCATATGCAGAGTTATATACTTACTACTGTAAATTGTATGTCACTCTGTGCCACTGATCTACCTTTCTGTTTCTTAGCCAGTAGCAGATAATTTTGACAATTACTTTCTTATAGTTTTAAAAGATAATATTGAAAACTTTCTTTAAAATTTTATTAGTTCTTT
Organism: Myrmecobius fasciatus; assembly: GCA_023553655.1. Classification (NCBI taxonomy): domain Eukaryota; kingdom Metazoa; phylum Chordata; class Mammalia; order Dasyuromorphia; family Myrmecobiidae; genus Myrmecobius; species Myrmecobius fasciatus. The sequence continues at coordinate 66,991 of JAJPUD010005054.1, read as the reverse complement.
TGATATTTTTTCAAATGAATTTTGTTATTTTTATCTAATTCCGTAAAATAATATTTTAAGTTTTAGAGGGAAACAGTGATACTTGGCAACAGACACCATGAAAACTCCTAACTTGAAGTAGTGCACAATTTCAACATTAAATTGCATGTTATTTTCAGTGACATTCTTGAATATTTGAGTTATGTTTTTGTCTATTTGTATTCTTCTAACTTCTACACTAGTAACTTCTTGAACTTTATCATTTGCAGTATAATATCTTGGTAAAGTTGAGTTTTTAGTGGTTATTATGATTAATCACATTTGTTGTGTTGTATGTTATGATGTATCACAAGAAAATAATTGTGGGACAGGAAAGAAGTAGTGTCTAGTCTGATTCTAAGGATTGAAAAGTTGTACAATACCCAAAAGACACACATATCCCACTAATAAATAATTGTGGTTATTTAAGAAAAAAAATGAAATATTTTTCATTAAATTTTTGTGTTTTTTCTCCAAAAATTGCTAATTTGTTGGGACATAAATGCTTATTAAATTGTTTGGATCTAACTACTGAGGAAATGGAACTGTTGGATTTTGATTTTAGCCTAGGTATGCTGTGAAAAAATTCCTTAGGCATTAAGGGAACTGTGAACAGAGACAGTTTAGAAACCTATAGCCTAATGCAAACTAAGATGAAAGGCTAAATCCCTCCTGATTTTTTTTTAATCTGTCAGTTTTTGCTTTTTTCAAGATCACCAACTTGATTATTTGGTGATAATGTTTTTGCATTTAATTTTAGAAAGTGCTGACCATAGAATATAGGAGTGTTAATATTAATTTTAACATTTTCTTTCATGCTTCAGATGGCAAGAGCTAAATGTCTTAGTTTTAAGAGGAAAAGCACATACATACTCATAGCTTCCTCAAATAGTATTTGTGCTTTTTTTGTGTGAATTTTTTTTGGGAGGAAAATGAAAATAAAGCAGATTGGAGGTATTTTGTTCATACATAGAGATACATTTGTAGCTAGAATCCAGCATTATTTTTGTACAAAAAGAAAAAAAAATTCTACTGCTGCCCAGCAGTCATTCCCGTCTGCCACTCAGCTTTCTTTCTCCAGCTCTGTTTTCCTTAAGTTGTTCCTTTCAGCTAATTTAACAATTATCAGAACCGTAATAATAATAATAATAATAACAATGAAACTATTCCTCTCAAGAAAATCTTGATCTTTAGCTTGCATATACAAAGACCAGATAAATTTGTCAACCAAGTGAGTGATTTTTGTGACAGAATCCCCAAAGGATTGACTGTTCAAATTGTGATCCTTTGATCCCCAGTTGCTCTTTCCAATATGTTTCCATCATATCTGTTTAAAGAAAAAAGTGGCTGAACATTTCAGGAGCTCTTTAAAAATTAAGTCACTTCTTGAAATGTTCCCCTTCCATTAAATCTTCCCAATTAAGAAAGCCAATCAACAAAGCATGTCTAATAATGTATCATTCATATTTCTTCTTCTTAATAAGAATAAAATGTTAGAAAACTTGTTATTAATAATATTTTCTTATTTTAGATGCATAATAATAATTGATATTTCTTGAATAAGTGGGAAGGGTGGAAAGCAAGGAGGGAATTTAAAATGCAAAGGTTTTTTTTTAAATGAGTGTTAATTTTTTTTCATCTAATTGGGAAATATTTAATGAAATAAATAAAAATAATTTTTAAAAAATGTATTGTGTCTATTTTGTGCAGGGTACCAGAGATACAAAGATTTAAAAAAAAATGATACAAATTCTGCACACCAGAAGTTTACATTCTACAAAGGGGGAAGAAGAGTTAGGAATTATATATACAGATATATAAATATACATACATATATATATTATATATATATATATATAAACACAAGTTTGTAATGTGGGAAAAGGAAAGAATCAAATTAAGTTCTCTAACGAAGTTTAAGAAAGGAAAAGAAATTGAGAAAGGAAATTAGGGAAGGCTTCACAAAACATGCGACACATGGGCTGAGTCTTGAGGGAACAGAAAGATGCTGAAAGATGGAAATGAGAAGGTATTTCAGTCAAGGCAGACTGCATGTTTCAGGGAAAATGAATCATGCAATTTGTATTTAACAAAGAAGGGACATCTGTCTCTTGAGACCTCCCGAGCCTATATGACTAGCCTTAGGCTTATTATAGAGAGAATCCTAGATTTGGATATGATTTGGACTACATGTCATTCAGGATCCTTCCAACTAGAAATTTATGCCTGGCCTTGGGAGTCAGGAGAAAAATGAGTTTAAATCTAGTCTCCAACATCACTTTTGTGACCATGAAAAAGTAATTTATTGTCACTTAGCCTCAATTTCCTTATTTGTGTGAAGTGGATACAAAACTAACTCATATAGTACCTTCTTTACAAGATTATCGTGAAGAACAAATGAAATGTATACAAAGTATTTTGCAGACCTTCAAGAACTAGAGAAACATCAATTATTATTAATGCAGGAGCAGTGCATAGAGCACCAGCCCTGAAGTCAGGAGGATCTGAGTTCAAATATGGCCTCTAGACACTTAACATGTCCTAGCTGTGTGACCCTGGGCGAGTCACTTAACCCCAGTTGTCTCAGCCAAAAACAAAAGGCCAAAAAATTATTATTAATGCATCTAAAGTAAGAAATCATTATTAATAGTTTGTCTAACAGTTTTATTATTAGTAATAATAAGAAGAGGGAATGATACATTATTAGACGTACTTTGTTGGTTAGTTTTCCTGTTTTTTCTTTATTATAAGGGAGGACTCAATGGAAAGGAGACAGGAATATGTTTTTAAAAGGGCATCAACAAGTTTTTAAAAAAGTGATAGTGGAAAAAGTTAGATTAATTCAATATCCTCCTTAAACTATATTTTGATAAACCTCAGGATGAAAGTAGAGAGGGGAGAACCTTGATTCTCTGGAACAGTCTATTAAGCTTGAGGGATAGAGCACATCATCCAGCTGGGCAAGTTGTGATCACCCGAATGTCAGTTGGGGCAGACCTCTGCTGTTGAGCCAGGAATTGTCCAGCATGGGTAGTGGCTGAGATATTTTGAGATCCAGCCCTCAAGGAAACCACTAACTGAGGTAACAGAGTCAAAAAGTGAATAGGGGAAAATCAGGGAAGGGAAGGAAAAGACTGATATTAAAGATCACAGGCACACAAAAACTCAAAAATCTTGAACATAAGCAGATAAATCAACATGAAAAGATTAACAACAGAAGGATCTCCAGATCTAGTAAACAAATTCAGGCATCTATGAAAAAATACTGAAAAATAAAGGAAAATGACCCAACACTTGATGAGGTAGAATAATGTGAGGAGAACTTTAAACCACAAAACTTTGTTTATTCCCAAGGTACTCAAAAGAGAATTGAGAATTATGAGAGCAGAATGTCTGATCTGCACCACAAAAATAATGGGTACAGTAGAAAAATTAAGTGCATAAAGCAAATTTTACCAAAGAAATAAGAGAATAAGAGGTAGAGAATGAAAATATAAAGAAGTGAAGGATAATCTAGAAGAAGAGAAAGAAAAAACAGTAACATTAAAAGAAAACATGCCCAGTATGCAAGCAAAACATACTGATCTTTTAAATAGGATGCCTAAAGATAGCCTAAGGATTCTGGTTCTTCCAAAAAATATGACAGGACAAAAACCTTAACACTATAATGAAGAAAATAGTAGGGGAGAACTGCCCAGAATTTTTGGAAATAGAAAAAAATGTCTACTATAATATTCTTTGGAAAAAGACATGAAGACCTGAATTTGAAGAATGGTCTTATCAATAGAGAGAAGGGAACAGATGTAAAAGTGGTGATAGTGATAGAATTGATTGGACTTGGCACTGGCTTGGGTGTGCCCATCCAGAATAGAAAGAGAGATTCCCATGATTTGATACTGGATGATTGGGAGGATGATAATGACCTCTACAGAAATAAAGTTTAGAGGAGAGGACAATGAGTTCATCAGCTTGATGATACTGAATTCATTATGGTTCCTCAAAACGTTTACCTTCTCCAAACTTTTCTATTTCTTTTTCTTTTTTATATTTAGAATGTATTTTGGCAGCCTATAAAAGTGTTCTTTCATACTACTCTGATTTGTTTTTTGCACATAGTCCTGATTTTCTTTGGATTAGCAAACCAGGTAACCAAGCTTCAAGTTGCCATTTTCTAAGTATTTACTATATGTTTTATATATATATATATATATATATTTGTACTGTTATATATGTTACTATATGTACTGGTGATACCAAAATAAAAATGGAAGCAGGTCCTATACTCAAAGCCTTTACAATCTAAAAGTGGGAGAGGACAGTGCAGGTTAAGGGTATAGCATTTATACAAATAACTATAAGAGGGAATGTGATAACTGCAAAGGAGTGGTCTAAGTTCAATTCCTTTATTGTATCTTAGCTGTGTGAACTTAAGCAAGTCACTTATACTCTCTTAATCTGTTTCCTTATCTGTAAAATTGAGATTATAATAATACCAACCTCCTAGTATTATTGGGAGCATCAAATAAAATATTAGTTGTAAAGCACTTAGCACAGTGCCTTGAACATAATAAGAACTATATGAGTGTTATCTGTTGTTGTTGTTGTGATCAAATAAGTTAGCATATGTAAATCATTTTGCCAACTTTAAAGTACTCCATAAATCCTTTTATTATTATTAGAGGAGTTATTTTATAAATCTTTGATAATGTGATTCTGAGCATTTCTCTAGTAGTATTGACATCTGATTTAAAATAATGTATTTACCATCCAACTTGGAATAGTGTGGCAGCATTGATATATCATCTTTCATAAAGATACTATGAATGTGATTGGCTATCTCAGTCTGGTTAAAAAAAAAACTTTAAAACATTAAATTCCTAAAGATAATTCTTTCAATTTGATAACATTTTTCATCCTATTACATCCCCATTTTTTTACACACACACACACACACACACACACACACACACATACATGCACGCGCGTGCTGTCCTAGGACTTGTGAGTATTCTGTATGATAAGTTGATCATGTACTTCTTTCTACTTTTGAAACCTCATCTCATCGAATTCCATCTTTCACTTTCTTGGCCTAGAAGCTTTGCTTAAAAGCAGTCTGTATTGGTTTAGCAGATCAAATCACTTTCAGTTCTACCCAGGAGGACTTTAGCTTTCTGGAGAAGTTTGCCTTTTATAGAGTTTCTTTTTTTGGTACCTTAAAGCTTATGTCTTTCCAAGGTAACATTTGTTCTATTATGAGAATTTAAACACAGATTACTGGCTCCATGAAAACATTTCTTGATAAAACTGCTGCTGCATTTCCAGAAAACTTAGCAAAAAAATTAATTTATATATTTTCATATAAACATGCAATAAGAGAAAGGAAACTGCCCCTTACAAATAAATTTCCAAAGATGCATATCATATATCTCCTTAAAATTGAGACAAGCATATAATCCCAGAACTTGACCAAGTGGAATGTTTTGGAGCTAGAAGAGATCTTTGAGATTATTTGATCTCAAACTTCTCATTTGACAACTGAAAAAACTGAGGTCAAAGAGATAAAAAGACTTAAATAAGGACACAAAACTAATTAGCAGCAATATGACTGTACATTTGACTCTTGATTCTCAAGCCAGTGCTCTGTCCACTCTATAGTACTACTTTTAACTTTGTCACTTACTGTGTTAATTTACCAACAGAAGATTAAAGGTTATTACAATTGTGTCCAGTGCCATGTATAGGGTTGAAGTTATCTTTCTGTTTTTGCCTCTAAAAGAGTTGGTCCCATTTTACATATTCCCCTCTTCTCACTTTTGCTCCCTAACTTCAGTCATGACTTTTTTTAGATGTTCTGACATATTGCAGCTAATTTAATAGAAAAGTTAAAAATCCACCTGTTAATCACCATCATTTAGCATAGATTGGATGTAAATATTTTATTTTATTAAATTATTTCTGTAATTTGATTTATTTACAAATTATACATACTCAAAATGTTGCTAGGCAATTGCCAAGCTATTTTTCCTATTTTTATTTTGCTGTTTTAATTTATGTGTGTATATATATATATATATATATGTTCTAATTTCCAATACTTGATTTAATATTTTTATTTGAATAGTTTTCTTTTTAAATTTATTTTATTTGAAAAAAATATTATTCTTTTTTTCTATTCTTTATGAAATTAATATCTCTAGAGAGTTGGCACAGACCCTGTCTCTTGAAGGAAATTCATTTCCCTTTCTAGTTATCTTCCAACTGGGGTCTTCATACCTCTTACTCCAGCATTTCCTCTTTAAACCACTCTAGCCCTTGTCAGTCCAGTGCTACCTAATTTAAGTTAAACTAGATTGCCTCATCCATGTTTTCTTGATAAGCCTTTCTGTCACTAATCACCCTGTTTCTTTTTCACATCAACCAAGAATTCCTATAGACCATTGCCAGCTACTACTATCATTATTCCCATCCAGTTTCAATACCTGATTGATTCTTTTTCCCCTACATATAGTTATTAGTGGTTGCTATCATTGTTCTCCACTCTGTTTTTCTGGCACTATTATCTTCTACTTACTGTTTCTAGAAAGAGTGATATCTCTTGCAGTGAAATACTGAAGACCAACATACCTTTGGATTAATGAACAAGTGAGAATTTTTTTTTTAGGTCAAGCTTCATTTCTCTATCTTGAACATAAAAGAATATCTCCCTTTCTTTCCCTTCTTAATCAACTGTACTTAATGCTTACTGCTACATGAGTTAGGTTATCTCAATTTCTTTTCCCCTCCCCTTTACCAGACACTGCCACTCATGAGGTCAGGATTTCCCGCAGATTTCTTCTGGTGATGTGGCAAACCACTTTTACTGCTTTCTTTCCTTCTTTCCTCCAGACTTCATTAGAGCCAGGGCATGCACAAAAAAAGCTTCAAGAAAGCATTAGCAATCTTACTATAAAAACAAAGGCTCATGTCCCCTTCATATTTCATTCCAGTACCTTTATTTCAAAAAATATTTGGAAGAAATATTTTTCTTGGCTAAAAGGAATCCTAGATCAGGAGTCTAGGAACATGGATACTAGTCTCTGCTCTTATTCTTTGGGCCTTTTTTTTGCTTAGGATCTTTTTTGAACTCTATATTAAAATTCCTTCTATTGACTTTTTGCCCTCCAATAAGCCTCCCTAGCACTTTCTTTAACCTACTGCCAATCAGCTGACCTTAAAAGAGCTCACCCAGTATCATGGTATACTTATGACTCTCCCATGTCAGGACTTCACTCCTGGTCAGGGACAAATTTAAAAGAACCCGAAATAGGAAAAGGTAGTAAGGGAAAATAGCTATTTCTCCTGAATCGTAATTTGATTTTAATCCCATGGGAATTTGATCTTTTCACCATCACTTAAAAACAGCCATTTCTTAGAAACTAATGTGATAATCTGACTCCTCTATGGAGTCAGGAACTAAAGCTTTAAATTAATCACATATTCTTTAGAAAAAATAATTTTATTATCCTCTAGAAAAAAAATGATAAAAATAAACTTAAAATAATATCTAAAAAGAAAACAGACTTTTTTAAAAAAAACATGGGGAGAAAATGGGGAAAGAAAAAAATCAAATTACTTAATTTATTAAAATTAAATTATAATTGTGTTTTTTTAAAAGATTGAAGATAAATTTTTGCCCTGGCAAAAAGATGTCCATGTTTTCTAGAACATATCTTTGGTGCTCATTAAATTAAAATATCCCTATTATTGTTCTGTAAGAAACGACCAGCAGGATAATTTCAGAGAGTCCTGGAGAGACTTGCATGAACTGATGCTGAGTGAAGTGAGCAGAACCAGGAGATCATTATACATGGCAACAACAAGACTGTATGATGATCAATTCTGAAGGATGTGGCTCTCTTCAACAATGAAATGTTTCAAACCAGTTCCAGTTGTTCAGTGATGAAGAAAGCCATATGCACCCAGAGAGAGGGACATAAATGTGGACCACAACATAACATTTTCATGCTTTCTATTGATGTTTGCTTGCATTGTTTCCCTTCTTATTTTTTTTCTTGTAGATCCAATTTTTCTTGCACAGCAAGATAACTGTAAAAATATGTAGACGCATATTCAATTTGTCAAGTATTTTAACATAATGAACATGTAGTAGACTTCCTGCCATTTAGGGGAGGGATGGGAGTTGGGGGAGGAGATTTGTAACAGAAAGCTTTGCAAGGGTCAATGTTGAAAAATTACCCATACATATGTTTTGCAAATAAAAAGCTTTAATAAAATGAAAAAAATTAAAATATTCCTTAACCATCCCTTATACAATCCTCTTTAAGTTGAAGAATTTAGATCTGGAAGCATTCCTTGTCAAAAATGTCAGTGACATTTTAATTAGAGTATCACTCCTACTCTTAATTTTTCACCCAAAAATATGTTTGGACTTAGTAAATAGTGAGAGATAAAGATATATTTGTCATTATCTTATCTGAAATGATGGTGTGTTTATTTTTTCCCCAGAATAAATCCTTATACACAGGGAACTCACTTTTTGTTCTAGTGAATTTGATTTAATTGATCAATTCTGAAATTTTGTACAAGTTCTCAAGAAATAAGGTTTTGTTAACAAAGAAAATTAGATTAATATGCCAAATAAATATCTAAGCAGAATTTTTGAATAAAATATTAGCAAAGATTCAATGGCAATATGTGACAAAGGTCTTGCACTATTGTCATGTTAGATTTATATAAGGAATATGTGTGGTTCAGTATTAGAAAAACTGTAAATATAAGATGTTACTAATAATAACAAAATCATATGATTGTATCAGTCATTATAGAAAAGGCTTTTGATAAAATACAAAACCCATTTCAATTTAAAACACTAAAAAGAATAGGAATAAACTGACCTATTCTTAATGTAATAAGTAATATCCAGCTAAAACTAAGAAGTCAATAAGTATTTATAAGCACCTGTTATATTCTAGGGGCATAGTAGAACCAGCATTTATATGTAATGGGGAAAATTAGAGAATTTTCTAATGAGATTGGGGGTAAAGCAAGAATTATTATTATCACAATATTTAATATACTGCTAGAATTGCTAGCTCTAGCAATAAGACAAAAACAGAAATAGAAGAAATTAATGTAGGGAAAGAGGAAACAAAATGGTTGCTTTTTGCATATGATAGGGTTTTCTCAGAGAACCCTAAAAGTCAACTAAAAATTAATTGAAACAATAATTTTAGCAAAGTTGCAGGATATAAAATAAATCTATAATTTATCTCTATGTCTGCATACTAATAACATTATTCAGCAGAAAGAGATAAAAAGAGGAATTCCATTTAAAATAGCTATAGAATATAAAAATTTCTTAGGAGTCTGACTGCTAAGACATACACAAGAACACCATAGAATTAAAGATAGAACTAAATAAGTAGAGAAACAATACATTGCTCATGGGTAGGCTAAGCTAATATAATAAAAATTACAAACTCATCTAAAATGACATTTGTTAGCATAGCAATCAAACTACCAAAGGATTCCTTTGTAGATCTTGAAAAAATAATAACAAAATTCAATTGGAAGAACAAACTGTCTAGAATCTCAAAGGAAACCATGACGAAGAAAAACAGTGGGAAGGTCAAAGGCTCTCTGAGTATCAGTTGTCCTACTATATTACAGAGATGTAGTCATCAAAATAATTTGATACTATTTAAAAGTAGAGTGCTGAATAGAACAGATTATGCAACGTAGAGAAACAAATGATTCTTGTAGTCAAGTATTTGATAAATACAGAGACCTGAGCTGTTGAGATGAGGACTTACTATATGACAAAATTTGCAAAAATTTTGCTGGGCAAGTTGAATGACAGTCTGGCAGAAATTAGATTTAGGTGTGGCCCTGGGAAGGCACTTAACCCCAATTGCCTCAGCAAAAAAAAAAAAAAAAAAAGAAAAAAAGAAAAAAAAAAAAAAAAAAAAAAAAAAAAGAAAAGAAATTAGATCTAGACTATTGCGTGAAACCATATGCATATAAGAAGAGCAAGGAAGATATTACCTATGATATCTATGGATTGGGTAAAGCAAATTTTACAAGATAAGATGGATAATTTTAATTACATAAAATTGAAAAGTGTTTGTAGAAGTAAAACCAATGTAGTTAAAATTGGAAAACCTTTAACAGGAAGAAAAAAAATCTTTGCAGCACATTTCTCTGATAAAGTTTCATGTCCAACAAACTGATTTAAACATAAAACTAAGAGCCATTTTCCAGTACATAAATGGTCAAAGTACATGAACAGTTTTCCAAGGAAGAAAGCCAAGCCATCAACAGCCATATAGGGGGAAAAAACACTCCATATCATTAATAATTAGAAAAATGCCAACTAAATCAATTCTGACATTCGACTTTATACTCCAATATAGTTAGCAAAGATGACAAAAAAAGATAATGGTCAATATTAGAAGGATTACAGGCAAAAAAAAGCACATTTAATACTCTTTTGGTAGAGCTATGAATTGTTTCACATGTTCTATAAACCAATTTGAAACTTTCCCCAGAAGTCACTAAACTGTGTATATACTTTTATTAGACCTTTTATTACTAATCATATATTCTGAAGAGTTTAAAGAAAGAAAGAAGATCTTTATGTACAAAATGTACATTTTTGTATTGGCAAAAAACTGAAAACTAAAGGTGTGCCTATCTTTGTGGAGTGATTGAACAAATTGTGGTTTATGAATGTAATGGCATATTGTTGCAGCATAAGAAATGATGAAAGAGATGGTTTTGCAGAAACCTAGGAAAACTTGTATCAAGTGATGCAGAGGGAAGTTAACAGAACTAGGTGAAAAATTTATACAAAAACATTTTAAAGACAGATAACTGAAAGACTTAAGAGCTCTGATGAAAGCGGTGACCAAACACAATTCATGAAGACTGATGGTTGAAGCAAGCTACCTGCCTTGTGACAGAGGTGATGATTTTAAGATGAAGAATGAGTTTTGCATTTTTTGGATATGGGACAACATAGGAATTTGTTTTGCTGAACCATGGATATTTTTTGTAAGGGTTTTGGTTTTTTTTTCTCCTTTTTTCATTTCTTTTTTTTTGAAGGGAATCATGGGAACTGGAGAAATAGAAGAAAAAGCAAATGCTCATTAAGTGAAAAAAAGGTTTAAAAAAAGGAATATGACATTAAAGATTGCTGTTCTCTCTTGTGTTTCCTTAATTATGTTATAAAAGGTACTAAATATGAAGTTTAGTAAGATTTCTCCTAGTTTCTTCTTCCTGTTTTGTAAATACAGCATGACAACATTGAAATCTTTGTTAACTGCTAGAATAGTAAATTTAACAATAAATTCTCTTCAATTCTTTTCCCAAAAGTAAAAATAAGAGGAACATAGTGGGTGGCCTCTGAGCTTCTTCCACATCGCTATCCGTGATTCTGTTAGACCTTATGTGGCATTTTCTATAAGTGTTTTAGGGCAGTTTGTCTTTGAAAGCATTTTCTCAATTGGAGGAAAGAAAAGCTGAAAAGGAACGGGTCTGACATTTCCAGTGATACTGTGTGTGTTCTCCATCTGAAATATCCTTTCCTGTGCCTTTTGATGAAGACATAGCTGCCTGCTGGCTAGTCGCACCCTGCCTTCCCTGGCAATACTGCCAAGCTTCAGGGTCTTGTCTTCTCTGACTCTTTGAGAATAGTAGCATTACCCTAACATAATGCATTTCCACCTACACTGATGCATTTTCTGTTTAATTTGCCACAAGTGGACCCCAATTTATTTGGGGAGTAATTTCTCATTATAGTTTGATTCCAGCTCAGTTATCTTCGTGCAGTTTTATTCCTCAAGTGAACATGCTTTAAAATATTTTGGAATGGGCTTAAGATTATATTGGCATGTATAATTGAATCTCATATATAGCAAACATGTATAACCTTATTTGAAGAGCAAGAAAGTATTTTATAATATTAGCTGTGTAAGTTAACGTTTTGTGATAAGGTAAGCTACAGTACATAGAATTTTAAAATGTTAAATACATATTATGCTCACAAAATATAATACTATAGAATTATGGGTCTTAAAGCAACATTTTCCCCCATTTCTTATTGATTTTTTAAATACTGATTTGTGTTTCCATTTGCATTTTGAATAAAGAAATTAAATGAGTAAATTTTTTCTATTAAAATTCAGTGCTTTTTTATGAATTGAAGTAGAAAGGACATTGAGAGTTAGAAAACCTGCATTCTTTCTCCCACCGTATTCTATCACCCTGAACAAGTTTTTCACTTGTAAAATATAGCAGTTTCTAGATCCTTTCTAGATTAAAGCTTCAAATGCTTCTGAAATTGGATAATAGGTTTTGTGTTTGTGATACATAGATTTCTTTATCTAGTGCATTTCATAGTAACAATTTTTTTTCATTATTATACCTCTTCTTTTGTGCCTTGGTCTCTTGCAGGGTTTTCCTTCCCAATGACCTGTAGTTATTAGTAATCTTTAAAAGAATGGGAAAACTACAAATATGGCCAGTTCACATTGACGCAAAAAGATATGTATTAAATCGTAGGTAGTCATATCAATAGGACTTTTGATCTTTGTAATGAAAAAGTAGAGAACTTATAAGTAAATGTTTCCCTAAGCTTAGCTTGCATTTTTTGTCAGCACAATAAGAAATTGACAAATAGCTACATGATTATCAAATAGTATTGATGTTTTAAAGCAGATTTGGTCAACAGTTATCAATTTACATTAAAATTCTGCCCAATACTAATTGATTAATATAATTAATTTAGCTGACCAAGTCAAATCACTTTAAAAATTATTGAGATATTTTGTTTTGACACAACAAACAAGAAATACCAAACCAACATCTCACCCAAGAAGTGTCGTATTATAATGGGCAGCCATAGAATCAGGAGAACTAGCAAATGACTTAATTTCTCATACCCATAGTTTTCCCATTTGTAAAATTTTGATAATTATGATTTCATTACCTTCTTTACAGGATTACTATGAAGAAAATATTTGTAAATCTTAAAACACTATGTAAAAGTGAGTTTTTCTTTTAAAAGCATTTGAGAGAAACCAGTTAGTTGGAAATATCAAATCAAAAAGGAAAAAAATGAGAAAGCAAATAAAATGCAAACAACAAAAAGAATGAAAATGCTATGTTGTGATCCACACTCAGTTCCCACAGTTTTCTCTGTGTATGTAGATGGCTCTCTTCATCACAAGATTATTGGAACTGTCCTGGATCATCTCATTGTTGAAAAGAGCCATGTCTATCAGAATTGATCATAGTATAATCTTGTTGTTGCCATGTACAGTGATCTTCTGGTTCTGCTCATTTCAGTTAGCATCAGTTCATGTAAGTCTCTCCAGGTCTCTCTGAAATCATCCTGCTGATCATTTCTTACAGAACAATAATATACCATAACATTTATATACCATAATTTGTTTAGCCTTTCTTCAACTGATGGGCATCCACTCAGTTTCCAATTTTTTGCCACTACAAAAAGGGCTGCCACAAACATTTTTGCACGTGTGGGTCCCTTTTCCTCCTTTAAGATCTCTTTAGGATATAAGCTCAGTAGAAACACTGCTGGATCAAAGGGTATGCACATTTTGATAGACCTTTGGCATAGTTCCAAATTGCTCTCTGGAATGGTTGGATCATTTCCCAACTCCACCAATAATGTATTAGTGTCTCAGTTTTCCCACATCTCCTCCAACATATGTCATTATCTTTTTCTGTCATCTTAGCCAATCTGAGAGGTGTGTAGTGAGTGGCACCTCAGAATTGTCTTAATTGGCATTTCTCTGATCAATAGTGATTTAGAGCACCTTTTCAGATGACTAGAAATGATTTTAATTTATTCATCTGAAAATTGTTCATATCCTTTGACCATTTATCAGTTGGAGAATAGCTTAAATTCTTATAAATTTGAGTCAATTCTTGATTTTAGAAATGAGGCCTTTATCAGAACCTTTGAATGTAAAAATGTTTTCCCAATTTATTGCTTCCCTTCTAATCTTGTCTGCATTTGTTTGTATTAGTAGTTTAAAAATTATTTTCCTAGGGTTGTGGATAGCTTCTATCTCTTGTGTTAAAAATTCACTTGTTCATATCTTTAGACCACTTATATAGTAAGGACAGCATCTTGTTCTTATGGATTTTTGCCATAGATTTTCAATGTCAGACTTTCATCAGAGTTCTTTAGTGCAATCCCCCCTCCAAAAATCCCTATCCTGTTCTTATTCAAATTGCATTTATTTTATTTTGTGAAAACAATTTTTATATAGTGTCTTTTATATAGTTCCTTCTATGTTGCATGATCTTTCAAGTTAAATTTGAATGCTCAATTTAGCAAACTGGATCAGAGAATCTTAATTGAAAGAGACCCTAGAGTTAATCTAATCTTATATCCCACCCATCTGAAGAGTCTTCTATAATATACCCAATTTGTACTTGACTTTTTCTGATCATGGCCACCACATCCCCGTTTCATACATTTGGATACTGGCTCAGAATGTAGCTATACTATTACTCTCTGTTATAAAGATTCACTTAATGTTTTTTAGCCAGTTGAATCTAAAAGTTGGGGTATATATATGCATCCCTCTGATAGAATGTGAGCTTTTGGGCTCCATAAGATCAAGATGCTATTAGTTGGTTGAGTTTTGTAACATTTTTTTCTCCCAGATGTCTAAATAGAAGCTGTAGTGCCTCATCTTCTGAGCATTATTTCTCCTTAATTATTATTATTTTATCTTGGTCTTCTTTATTTTGTAATATAGTAGACTATTTGGGGATCGTACTATAATGTTATTCCCATTTATTACTTATTTCTATGGGAAATGAGGCTTTCAGAGACACCATTTTAAGTACATATCTATAGTATAATGGAAAGAGAATTGGATTTGTAGTTAAAGGAGATGAATTTGAATCCTGGCTTTGATACTTATTGTCTATATAATTTGGACACATCATTTAATCTCTCTCAGTCTTGGTTTATTAATATGAAAAATGAGGGAATTCATTGAATTTATCTCTAGAGTTCTTCTACATCTAAGTAACATGCTCTGTGATCCTCTTCCTAAGTCCTGTAATAAAATATAATTCATCTAGAAAATAGTATGACACAGTGAAACCTATAATCAAATCCTGCTTCTGCCACTCATTTACTTACTTTATAACCCTGCATATGTACTTCAGTTTTCTCAGATTTAAAATGGGAATAACAAGACCTGAGTAAAATCTGGCTCCCTCTAATGTATAAATAGTCCTTCCAGTTGCAAAAATGACAACGTATTTTCATCTTTCCTCATGTATTTTGGGCCAATTAGCAATGCTCAGTACCTGGCCCAAAATATATGTATTGATAGACACTAATGATCTGGGTAATAGGCACATGCAATTCACTTAAGGTTTTCTTTTTGTTTTTCCTATGTGAATAACTATACCAACTAGGCTATGGATTTCCTTGAAGGAATTCTATAGTGTTCTGGGACTTGGTATAATCTACAAAGAAGAACGTTTTGGGGAATCTCCTAAGAAGGAATCCCTTTTCCTCATTCTATGTAGGACATCCTCCCATCACAGTAAGAAATACTTAGCAAGTGGATGTCTCCATTTTATGCTTTTTTTTCAGGTTTCTGAGAATCAATCATAAAACAATGTTCTCTCTGTTGCAGCTATTAAGGCATTCTTGTATGGTCCTGACATATTCATAGGAGTCATCTCATTGGGAGAGAACTTTTGCCTCTACAAAATCAAATGTCTCCTTGCTTTTTTATCATCAACAAATGTTAAAAAGAAACAAACAGGATCTTGCATTCTCTGTGCCCTTAAATCTGTTGTGATACTTATTCCCCTTTTGTTTACACCAAGGCTATTCCCAATAGATGCATTTTTGCAATTATCAAGACCATTCTTGCAAAGGCTATAAAAATAAGAAAGAAAGTAAATTGGTCAGCAGTTTGTGGTGTCTTCTTGAATCCTCTAATTTTTGTACCAGTTCAAGTCTCATGAATGACTGTGAATCTTTAGGCTCTTGCTATCAAAGTCTCTCTGGCTTGCATATTTTTAAAAAGTCAGAGTTCATACTGAGAATCCTTCACCAAGATAATCAAAGATTTGGTTTACTTTTATAAATTTTCTGCTGTTGAAACATGTTTCTCTCATTCCATATTTGAGAACAGCTTTGGTGACCAAATTCTGTCCCAGAGCAAAAAAGGTAATTTGCCCCTGAAATCTTTTTAGAAAGAGACAGCCCCGGGGCAGCTAGGTGACGCAATGGATAGAGCACCAGCCCTGAAGTCAGGAGGACCTGAGTTCAAATCTCGTTTCAGACACAACACTCCCTAGCTGTGTGACCCTGGGCAAGTCACTGGGCAAGTTGCCTCAGCAAAAAGAAAGACAGCCCCTCCCTTCTGCTAATCTGCTTCTCCAGCTAAAACTGAGAGCTACTATCCCTTGTATCCAGGGCCACTTCTTGGAGTAGATCTAGCAAGGGCCTCAGTTTCCACATTGATTCAATTATATTTTTTGTAAAGAGCTAATATCCAGTTATATCTGAATAAAATTTTTAAAAGGTTTTTTTTTGAACAGTGATTTAAATAGGTTTCAAGTGAATTAGAAGACTGGGTACAAGCTGATCCAGGCTGCTGTTAGTGACACTGAAATCACAGCTGTTTTACATGCAGGTGACAAGTCAAATGATGCTAATGGAGAAGGTAAAAGAATTATCTGTAGGGAGAAAACCAGTGGAGATTTTTGCTGCTCCTATCCAGTGTTAGATCTCTGACCCTTTGACGCTGATAACTTTTGACTCAATAACTATTTTTGTACAAAAGAAGCCACACAGCTTCATTTCATTTATGCAGGCTTAGGAAGGTGAGACAAAGACACCAAAACAAGTTGAATCTGAGATATTTTTAAAGAGGTTTTAGAGTATCCCCCCATGGTAAATTCACATTTACTACTACTACCATTACCTTTGTAGATAAGTTATGTAATATAATAATTAATGATCATAGTGATAACCTATATTTAATCAATAAAAGCTTGCACTTATTCAATACATTGTTTACTCAGGAGGTGAAGTGTCTGATATATTTTAGAAAGACTAACAAGAAATGGTTAGAGAGTTTCAGCAATGGAAGCTGCACCTATCCAGGAGACTCCAACCCCTAACCAGATAGCTTATTAAAGCTATCATTAATGTCAATATTCCTAGGCACAGCACCCAAGAAAATCCTAGCAGAGAACTAGTCAAGTAATGATCATCCGTAAAATATGGAAGCAGAACTAAATGAGTCTCTTCCAGTTCTAAATCTATAATCTGATGACTCTATAAACTTCTTATTAATGGTATACGTTGACATTATACTTAGACTTAATACTTTGTATTTGAGCTAAGATTCAAAATTTTATGATAAAATAATAGTAATATGGGGCAGCTAGGTGGCGCAAGGGCAGCTAGGTGGCACAGTGGATAGAGTACCAGCCCTGAAGTCAGGAGGACCTGAGTTCAAATTTGGTCTCAGACACTTAACATTCCCTACTGAGTGACCCTGGGCAAGTCACTTAACCCCAATTGCCTCAGCAAAAAGCAAAAAAATAAAAAATAAAAAAAAATAATAGTAATATTATATAATATTATAAAGAAATAATGACACAGTATGGAGCAGGATGCATTATTCTAGGCTCTGAATAAGACCATGAAGGTCTTATTACCTAAGGTCTGCTTTTGCAGGAAGGGTCCCTGGAAAAGAGGTAATTTGGAGGTTAGCCTTGATGATCTCCGTGGTTATTTCTGGCTCAGTGATTCAATTAAATTGTTTTCTTGGAGGTAAAGGCAGCAGAGCTAAAGGTGAAATTTATCTGAGGCTTTGGACAGGATTTAGAATAAACCAAACAGTATATAATGATGGTTTCCTTAATGAATCCAATAGGATCTAAACAAATGCTTAATTTTACCTCCTTTTGCAAGATTTTGTACTAGTTGCTGAAGATAGCTAAACACCAAACATCTTTTCAAAAAGAGATGTAAAACAGACTTTAAACCTTTATACGATATACTATGAGTTCAAGTTTTAAGATCAAATTTAGTATGTCATAATTTTGAGTTCTTATTACAATCTTACCAAGCCACATAGGATATTTTTACAATTGTTAAAAATTAGCTTGTATCAACTACGACTGTAACCTAAAGCAATTCCAGCTGTTTCATGTAAACTTGAACAATTATTGACCTTACATTTCTGAAGTCTCTCTCCTCCTTCTCATCCTCCTATCCCACAGGGCCTCTATTAAACTAGGGCTTTTTTATTTTGCTTGGCAGAAATCATTGAAGGCTTTGACTTAATGTCAGTATAGTTCAAAATGCATTCTAGCTTGCTAGGATGATGAACCACTCGGAGAGCTACACATTCCTCCAGGAGGCACTGGTCTCAGCAACTGAACTCATCAAATACTGGTGTCATATCTTCTTAGTTGCTCAATCTAAAGAGTAAGAGATAATTATTCCATTAACCCAGGGCACCTACCTTTGTGGAAGATTATGGATAATGCTTAAACCAAAAACAAAATTCAGATTAAAACAAGACCATTTTAGAGAAGTTATATTATACTGTAATAATAACAAGATGTGATGCTTTGTAGACCATTCTAGTTACCTTAGCTTAATGATTTATTATAATAATGAAAATAAGAATGCAACAATACAGAATCACTCTATCACAAAGCTATAATTATTATGAAGTTTAATATGTGATATAACAGTAAAGACTCTCACAGCTCAGGGATATGGGAATGAGGGGTAAGTTGATTACATTTTAATGTAAAGGAGGTAGCAAAAAAATCTCTTCATCATCATGTTAAACATAGAAAAGCTAATTGTTGGCTAGCTGAATGATCACCTCTATCTTTGTGGCCTTTAAACAGAAGAAGCCAGGAAGTTGCCTAAGCTCTTCCCAGTTTCCCTTGGAAACAATGTTAAATCAAGCCTCTACTGGATTCTGGAACAACAGAACCCACAAAAAGATGGAGTGAAACAATTTTCCAGCTTAAGATAACTTAGGACTTCAGAAAAGATCTGTCTCACTTGGGTAAAGGAGGAATGCAGACCAACACAGATAGTGTCTAAACAAGCCAGTCAGAAGCTCTTAGCCACACCACAGATCAGCAACTGAGGCCTTGACTTAGGTTAGTGACACAGGATGCCAGCTATGAGGCTTTCAGCCCCAGTATGTGACTAGGTGGGTCATCCTATCAGTGGACAAGCTACAAGCACCTGAGGTCCTAGTGTGAAAAGGCAGTGACCAGGCCCATGACCTTTTTGGCACAAGAAGCTTGGAATAGTGCCTTCTGTGCCCCAAGAACAGAGCTCAACTTTAAAAAATGAGCAAAAAATAAAAAAGAACCCTGACTATAAAAGGCTATGTCAATAAGAAATATCAAAATACAAATTCAAAAGAGTACAACAATATAGCCTCAAAAGGGAATATGAATTGATGTCAAGCCCAAAAGTCCTCATAGAAAAGCTCAAAAAGGATTTTAAAAATCAATTAAGAGAGTTAAAAGAAAAACTGGGAAAAGATGAGGAAAATTATGCAGGAAAACTATGAAAAAAGCCAAATCTTAGAAAAAGAAGCACAAAAAATTGATAAAAGACAATTCCTTAAAAATAGGACTGGCCCAAGGGAAGAAAAAATATATGATATACAGAGAATTGACTCAAATTTATAATAATACAAATCATTTCCCAATTGATAAATGGTCAAAGGATATGAACAGACAATTTTAAAATGAAGAAATTAAAACTCTATAGTCATATGGAAAAATGCTCTAAATCACTATTGATTAGAGAAATGCAGATTAAAACAACTCTGTGGTAGCACCTCACATCTATCAGATTGGCTAAGATGATGGAAAGATAATGGTAAATGTTGAAGGGGATGTAGGAAAACTGGGACACTAATGCATTGTTGGTGGAGTTGTGAACTGATCTAACCATTCTGGAGAGCAATTTGGAACTATACCCAAAATATTATAAAACTAAATATACCCCTTGATCCAGCACTTCCATTAGTTGTGGTCTGTGTCCCAAAGAAATCATAAAAGATGGAAAAGGACCCATATGTGCAAAAATGTTTGTAGCAGTTCTTTTTTTGGTGGCAAAGAATTGGAAAATGCCCATCAATTAGGCAATGGCTGAATAAAATATAGTATATGAAAGTAATGGAATGTTATTGTTCTATAAAAAATAAGGAACAGACTGATTTTAGAAAAGCCTAGAAAGATTTACATTAACTGATGATGAGTTACAGAACTAATAAACAGAATTAGGAAAATATTGTACACAGCAACAAACAATATTATGTGATGATTAGCTATGATAGGCCTGGTTCTTCTCGGAAATCCCAATTAATTTTGGATAGAAAATGCCATCTGTATCCAGAGAGAGACCTATGGAGAGTGAATGTAAATCAGTGGACACTATTTTCACTTTTTTCCCCCCTTTCTTGTGGTTTTTCCCTTTTGTTCTGATTTTCCTTTCCCAATATGACTCATATGGAAATATGCAAAAAATGAATATATGTATTAATTAAAACAAAAAATTTAGAATTGAGCAATAGGAAGCTAACGACTGTACATCAGAAATCAAACAAAAATCAAAAGAATGAAAAAATAGAAAATGTTTTACCTCACTGGAAAAACAACTAGCCTAAAAAAATAGATCCAGGAGAGACAATTTAAGAAATACTGGACCTGTGTGAAAGCCATAATCAAATAAAAAAGAGTCTAGTTAGCATCTTTCAAGAAATTATCAAGGAAAACATCCCTAATATCCTAAAAAAAGAGGATAAAATAATAATCAAAAGGATCTACCAATTACCTCCTAAAAAAGATCCCCAAATGAAAATTGGAACAAGGAATATTGTAGCCATTCCAGAATTATCAGTTCAAGGAAAAAATCCCACAAGCAGCCAGAAAGAAAGAATTGAAATATCCAGGAACTCCAATCAGATTTACACAGGACTTATCAGCTTCTACATTAAAGGATCAGAGGGCTTAGAATATGATATATCAAAAGTCAACAGAGCTTGTATTACAATAAAAAATCAGTTACTTAGCAAAACTGAGCATAATCTTCCAGGGGAAAAAGGTGAACATTAAATGAAATAGGGGTTTTTTGAACTTTCCTGATGAAAAGATCAGAGCTGAATAGAAAATTTAATCTTCGAATAACAAGAATGAAGAGAAGTATAAAAAGGTAAACAGGAAAGGAAAAAAAAAACATTATCCAATGATTGGAAGGGACTCAACTTAATTCCACTACAGATTAATGATTATTTGTCTAGTTCTCTAATGATAGCTTATTATTTGGCTCGAGGTTGGAGCCTGTATAGGTGAAGCTTCCATTGCTGAATCTCTCTAACCATTTCTTATGAGTCTTTCTAAAATATATCAGACATTTCACCTCCTGAGTAAACAATGTATTGAATAAGTGCAAGCTTTTATTGATTAAATGTAGATTATAACCATGATCATTAGTTACTACATTGTGGTGTTACTTATCTACAAAGGTAATGGTAGTTGTAATAAATGTGAATTGACGACAGGATTAATAGAACCTTCTCTTTAAAAATGTCTCAGATGTCAACTTGTTTTGGGGTCTTTGCCTCATCCTCCTAAGCTTGAATATATGATATGAAGCTGTATGGCTTCCTTTGTACAAAAATAGTTATTGAATCAAAGGTTATCAGAGTCAAGGGGTCAGAAATATAGCACTGGATGGGAGCAGCAAAAATCTTCACTGGTTTTCTCCCTACAGATAATTCTTTTGCCTTCTCTACCAGCATCATTTGACTTGTCACCTGCATGTAAAACAGCTGTGATTTCAGTGTCACTAACAGCAGCCTGGATCAGCTTGTACCCAGTCTTCTAATTCACTTAAAACCTACTTAAATCACTGTTCAAAAAAATCTTTTAAAAATTTTATTCAGATATAACTGGATGTTAGCTCTTTACAAAAACAGCTCTATAATTGAGTCATTGAGGAAACTGAGGCCCTTGCTAGATCTACTCCAAGAAGTGGCCCTGGATACAAGGGATAGTAGCTCTCAGTTTTAGCTGGAGAAGCAGATTAGCAGAAGGTAGGGACTGTCTCTAAAAAAAATTTCAGCTAGTTATAAATTACCTTTTTTCTCTGGGAGAGAACCTGGTCACCAAAGCTGTTCTCAAATATGGGATGAGGGAAACATGTTCCAAGAGCAAAAAATTTAGAAAAATAAATCAAGCCTTTGATTATCAAGGAATAAGTGAAGGATTCTCAGTATTTCTTAAATACCAGAATAGCCAGAGAGACTTTGATAGCAAGAGCCTAAGGATTCTCAGTCATTCATGAGATCTGAAAATTTTGATTCCATATTGAGCCAAGCAGGGTTGTTTCCTATATATTAGTCCTGTTCTGATGTCTCCTCATGCCACAGAACACAGGCGTTCCTGTGTTTGTGGAGACAACTAGTAGAACATAAATTAGAATAGACTCACCAAAACTGCAGACACTTCAGGCACAGCTCTGAAATGAATCATGTGTTGGTTACCTGAGGAGCATCTTATTTACCCTTAGAAACGCTTGTCACCAGAAAGCCAGACACCACCTGCTATTTTTTTTTTGCCACAACAGTTCATGAAGACTATGTATAGAGGCATGGTTGGGTTTTAATTTACATCTGAAGAGTACCCACATCAATGAAATTTTGAAGTATTAAAGGAAGGGTGAGTTATAATTATATACTATTTCTAAAATTAGGTTAGAATCATTGCTCATATTTTTAAAAAATGAAGGAAAAGGTTCTAAATTGTACTGGAAGACTTGTCTTTAAAACTCTCAATGAACTGACTCCCATTTGTGGATAGAGTTTCCTCATCCAGGAATTCCAGATATTTAAAGAATGTGACTTCATTTCCCATCCCTGGCTGTTGAAATAAAATTTTTGAATGTGTTGTTGATTCAAGCTAAAAAAGTAAATAAATAAAACTCTCAATGTATCATCCTTATATGTATATTTGACTGACCCTTAGTGGCACAAAGTATGTCAAGAGTCTAAAACTAAATTTTTTTGACTCCAAAGCCAGCCCTTTATACCAGCCCTGTAAATAAGAGTTAAATGAGAATTTATTTGATGTTCTTCTATTGAAGTTTATTTTATCAAAGTATGGGGGGGGGAAACTTCAGGTAAATAATTGAAGGGGAAAATTTGCAGTTACATTTGCATAATCTTGAACTCAGAGTCCCACCTGATCTTTAGTAAGGACACAGGCCTAAGAGGACATCACCTACCATGTACTAGAATATTGCATAAACAGAGAAGAACAGCATCTTAAGCACTGAAACAGCATAGATATTCCATTACAGCACTTCTGTGACATGTAATAGGAAAGGAAGAGTAGCCATTTCTATTCCAAGAACTTGTGCTGGCACATTTTGAGGGGAGTTTACTCCCAAAGCTGCAAATTATTCCATATTAAAAGATGGTGACTTACATGCCTATAGACATCACACTGGAGCATCAAAAATCATGGCTTCTTGATGGACAACTGTTGGAGAAATTCCTAGCTTCATCAGCAGCCATTTTTTAAATAAATGTTTTGAGACTAAAAATATTGTATAATTTTTACATCATGGAATAATGTGCTGCTAATACCATATCATGTAACAGAATGCGTATTCTAAATAATCCCATCTTGTATAGAATAAATAAATGAGATATCATTGACATGCTATTATTGTGGCAAAAATGTTACCAGGTGCTAATTTAACTTTCTAATAGTGAATTCTTAAATATTCTACTTGTAGAATATTTCTTAATTAATGCACTGAACTTTCCCCATAAGTATAAAACTCTTATCATGACTAATTTAAAAAAAAAAAAGTTTTTCCTTCTTTCTGTTCCCATCAGTGGCTACTGAGATACCTACTGCTTAGCATATCCCTACAATAGATGTCCTCATATTGCTGTGTATTTGCTGGTTGATAATTCTTCTCTTTTCTCTTTCTTAATTGTCTCTTTGCTCTGATGTCATTTCTTATCTCTTGTCAGACCTATTCCTTACCTCCCTTTTAAGTGCTTCTATTTACTACTGCTGAGTGGCTGCTTTTTTCCTCAACCATGATAGTGTCTTCATTCTCTCTTTTGCTGCCCACTTTTCCCATGTTTCTTTTTTAGTATCACTGAGAGCACTTTTCTCTGAAGAGCATCACTAAACAGTGAAAATATTCCTTTGCTTTCTATCAGTAAACCGACTAGACATATTGAGTCTTCAGCTCTTCTTAGTTTTATTAGTTTTAGATAAGCTTTTTTTCCCTAGTTACATTCAAATATGCTCCTTTCTAATGTTGAATATATTTATAATTATTTTCCTGATCCATAAAACAAGGGGACTGAACTACAGGCTCTTAGGTCCTAGAGTAGCTCTGAATTATGTAGTTCTGCATATTTTCATTATAAAAACCATACATACTCCAATCCTGTGAATTCTTGCCCTTTGGCTCCTCCAAAAATTCTCTGCAGTTCTCTACCCAGCATAAATGTGGGAGCCTTCTGAAAATTCTGTTCACATTGTGAAGATATGAAAAGAGTGGTCAAGGTTATTGGTTGTCCCTTGTTCTTAATGGCATCACCAGATTGTTTTTTCATCATAATTTTTATAACATCATTTACATCTTTTCCTCTTATAGTTGCCCTTCAAAATATATTTCCTAATTATGTGCAACTTATTTTAATTTGCCCAGATCAAGACCTATTCTAAGGCAATTTTCACCATAAAAAAATAAGAAAAGCTTGTACTTAGCTGGATGTTTTAATATCTTGATTTTTCAAGATATTACTCTACTTTGCTGAGCATTTACTCCTATTGATCTATAGTAAGTAGATTTCAAGGGATCACTCAATCAATACGCATTTATTAAGTACTTACTATGTACCAGGCATTTTGTTAGATGCTGAGGACACAAAGAAAATTTTTAAAAATCCCTATTCTCAGGTAGCTCACAATCTAATGGAGAAGATAACATATAAGCAATATGTAAAAGTTGCATTTTTATACATATATGCACATATATACTATATATGTATATGCATGATAAATAGGAAATAATCAACAGAGGGGATGCACTAGAATTAAGAGGGATTGGGAAAGATTTCTTATATCTTCTTATGGAAACTGGAATTTTATCTGGGACTTGAAGGAGACTAGGGAAGCCAAGGAGGGGGAGGTGAGGAGAGGAGAGCATTCCAGGCATGGGGAACAGTCATTGAAAATGCCTGGAGTCAGGGAAGCCAGGAGATAACTATCATTGGATCAAAGGATATGTGGAGGGCAAGAGATGGAGTAAGCAGACTAAAAAGGTAGGGAAGGATGGAGTTAAGAAATGCTTTGAACAGAGGATTTTGTATTTGATCATGAAGATGATAGGGAGCCACTAGACTGTATTGTGTGCAGACTGACATGCTTGAGGAAAATCACTTTAGTGAGTGGAAGATGGACTAGAGTAGAGAAAGACTTGTCTTAAGCAGACCACCCCACAGGCTATTGCATTAGTCCAGACAGGAGATTATGAGGGCCTCTGCAAAAGTGAAATTAGCAGGCCTTGGCAACAAATCGAATATATATAATGATATAATGAGGAGTTGAGGACAATGTTTAGGGGGTGAGTAGAGAGCACAGTAATAGAGAATTTTGAAGAGGAAGAGAGTTTGGGGGAAAGATATTTTGTTCTGTTTTGGACATGTTGGGTTTGAGATGGTTTCCAATAGACAGTTGAAGATGTGAGACTACAGATTAGATAACTAGAGGTTAAAGGGCTAGATAAATTCAGCATAAAAATGATATTAAAATGTATGGATCTGATGAGATATCAAGTAAAGCAGCATAGAAGAGAAGAGAAAAGGGCTCAGGACAGAGCCCTGTGGGACACCAATTAGTGGGCATGAAGACGACCCAACAAAGGAGATGAAGAAGATGTGGTCAAGGTTATTGGTTGTCCCTTGTTCTTAATGGCATCACCAGATTGTTTTTTCATCATAATTTTTATAACATCATTTACACCTTTTCCTCTTATAGTTGCCCTTCAAAATATATTTCCTAATTATGTGCAACTTATTTTAATTTGCCCAGATCAAGACCTATTCTAAGGCAATTTTCACCATAAAAAAATAAGAATAGGTAAGAGAACCAGGCAAGAGGCATGTCACAGAAAGCTAGAGAGAAGAGCTTGTGGGGAAGAGGATATTACAAGCGTCAGTGGTTGCAGAGAGATCAAGAAGGATAAAGGCTGAGAAAAGGCCATTGGATTTGGCAATTAGGAGATAATTGGTTACTTTAGAGAGAGCAGTTTTGCTTAAATGATGAGGGTAAAAGCCAGCTTATTAGAGAGTCAAGAAGAGGAAAGGAATTTGGGAACCTAACAAACTATAAAGTTTATTATACTTTTACATTATACCATACCATGTTAACTTCTATTATAAACTCCTTCTCAAAGAGTTTAGCTATAAAAGGCAGAAGAGATGTGGCATGATTGTTAGCAGGAATGGAAGAACTGAATGAGGTTTTTTTTTTTTTTTTTTTTTTTTTGAGGATGGGGAAACATGGACATTTTTGTAGGCAGTAGGGAAGGAGCCAGTAGAAAAGAGACAGAAAATAAATGAGATAATGTGAATTGTAGAGGAAAGAACTTACTGGGGGAGAAAGGAAAAATGGGATCACTTGTGAAGCTAAAGGATTTTACCTTGGCAAGGAGAATGCCATCTCTTTATGCAAGAGAAGGTTTAGTTGGAGATAATGACAGAAGGGGTGACTGATAAAATGAGGAGGGAAGAAAAGTGTTCCCTTAGAAAATGATCTCAAATTTTTCAATAAAATATGATACAAAATTCTTAGCTGAGAAAGTGGGAAGAGAAGAAACCATGGGAAGTTTGAAGAAAGATAAAAAGGTTTCAAAGGGCCATTGTAGTGAGTGGGATAGTAATTCAATTAGGGAGGTATAGGATTGCTTAGCAACAGTGATGGTCTCATTGAAGTTTTGTAATATAAACTTGTAACACACCCAGCCAAAACAATTGTATGATTTTCTCTACTTTTGTTCAGCAGCACTTATGTAGAAATAAAGGCAGAGGAAAATAGAATATTGATGTTTAGAAAAGCACAATTGTTAATATGCTAAGGAGACAAGAAATTCAAGAAAAGAAAATAGTGTAGAATTACTGGTCCACTCTAAAGTCAGAATGGGGAAAGTAGGAGAATGTGACTAGTAGATGGGATAATGGCCTGAGAGATCATTGTCTAGTCAAAGTCTTATTGTGGATAAAGAGCAAGTTTTATTATTGGAAGATAGAGGGAGAGGAAGAAAGCCAATAGATTGGAATTAAATGAGAGAATTTTAAGAAGTCATAAGCATAGAGGTACGTTTCTGGGTCATGGCAAAATCATCTTTGTATGTAACTGAGGTGGAGTGGAGAAATAAGTAAGGAAAATGAGTAGATTGAGTAACTGGGAGGTCAGGATGTTTGAAGAAGTATCAATATGTACATTGAAGTCCTTTAGTATGAGGGCAAAAGCTGAGGTGCAAAGAGTGTGAGGTAGGTACTGAACTAATTAAGGAAGGAAGGAAAGTATCCTAGAGGTCTATAGGTAACAGATATCAGGATTTTGATTGAATGGTAGATGAAGATTGTATAGACCTCAAAAGAAAAGAAGTTACCTCTCTACATTCTTGGGCATTTACTAAAATTGGTCTTTAGTAGGGTTTCTTAAAGAAGTCTATGGAGTCCTTGAATTTGGATGGGAGGAAAACTACATCTTTATTTTCATTAACTTTTAATTTAGTATTTCCTTCAATTATGAATGTAAGTAATAAACCTTTTCTGAAGGGAGCCTAAATGGTCAGAGGAGTGTTCATTACACAAGGAGGAATTAAACTATTAACCTATAGTAATATTTGTGAGCCCTGATGAAACTAAGACAAGATATAAGAAAGCTTTTCCAAGTTGGAACACTACTGTAGTTGGTTGAACAAAACTATAACCTAATAGTCTGAGATGTAAAAAGATTAACCCAAGAATTTGGAAAGAAAAAGAATATTGGTGAAGTCCATAATTACAGCATTTGATAGGTAGAATTTCAAATTTGGCATTAGTAATATTCCAAATTGACCATAAGACTATTGTTTCATTAAAATTATTTTTTCATTTCACTGAAGCAAGCTGGATTTCCTGGAAACATACTAAGCTGACATATTTTAAATAACTGGAAAGTATGAAACACAATTTTCTCTTTATAGATTTCCTAAAATATCTCTTGTGAGCAATTTCTTGTTGTCTTGCAGGAGGAGGTAGGACATTGGTTGCCATGGTGACTGCTTCATTTTTTTCACTACTAGTCAATATAGCTGGAAACCCTTAGGCAATTGGCCCTCTGCTTTCTACAGTGGAGATTCAATTCAGAGTTGGGTTTTTATTATATGTTCAAGGTGGCAATGCCATGGTCATTATTTAACTCAAAATACCTTTAGGCCAAAGGAACCTTTTATAATTCTAGAAATAAAAGGAGATTCAAAGATGGTCTGCTTTTCTGTATACATTTCTTAGATTCATAAAGAAAGAAGAAATGGACAAAACAGATAAAAATAAGATTGAAGAGGGTTTGTTTTTGGTTTTGGAAGTGAGGCAATTGAAGTTAAGTGACTTGTCTAGGGCTACACAGCTAGTAGCTGTTAAGATCTGAGGCTAGATTTAAATCAGATCCTCTTGATTTCAGGGCCAGTATTCTATTCACTACACCACCTAGCTGTTCCTTTTTAAAAGATTTATGTAAAAAGTTGAAATAATTATTGAGTATATACTATATACAAGACAACACATATAAGCTATTCCATTTTCACATTAATGGGACTGTTGCTTCAGATAACTAATTTAATATTTGGAAAGTACAGATTAAAGTACACAAAATAGAAGAAAATATTACAATCCAAGTATGTGACATGTTCTCTAAATAAACACTGATGACTAGCTATTTGTTATTTCTCGCATAAACCTGAAGGAAAATTAGACCATCATTAATTTGATATTCATGACTCATTCAAATGCTCTAAACATCCTCACAATCCTTATTTTCCCTAGGCCATTGGTGTGATGAGTGACTGGGATATGGAAGAGGACCTTGGTGAACTCAAGGAGTCAATTCTTTTCTGTATGCTTCTACTTATCTGATGTTAGAGACTAATCACCTATTTAATTTGCCCAGAGAGAGATTTGCCCATTAGCCAGAAGTTGTACCTGATAAAGAATGAGATCAAGGATACATACAATGGCCTGTTGCCTCTTCATGAAGCACTATATGAGGATGAACTCAGGATTTCAAGGGCTAGGAAGGAGCTCAGAGGCTCTTTACCCAAATCTGTAATTGTATAAGAATACCTTCTATAGTATTTCTAAAAAGCAACCATTTAGTCTTTATTTTAAAACTTCTATCTAATGAAAATGTCACTCATGGCTCTCTTCAACAATGAAATGTTTCAAACCAGTTCCAATTGTTCAGTGAAGAAAGCCATATACACCCAGAGAGAGGGATATGAAATGTGGACCACAACATAACATTTTCATGCTCTCTACTGATGTTTGCTTGCATTGTGTTTCCTTTCTGATTTTTTTCTTGTAGATATGATTTTTCTTGCACAACAATGATAAGTGTGGAAATATGTATACAAAAAAAATAATGAAAATGTCACTACCTTCTGAGGAAGCTCATTATGCTTTTATATAGTTTTAATTGTTCTTTCAAGCCCAGATCTTAATTTTCTGAAACTTTTGTCCTTTGCTTCTAGTTTTGTTTTCTGAAGCCAAATAGGATAAATCTATATGGTAGAGTTTCCAGAGCTTGAAACCAGCTATTATCTATTTCCTCCCTGTCCCTCAGTCCCCAAACTTAGGGCCTAAATCTTCTTTACTTCAGGTTTAACATCCCTAGTTTCTTCAGCCTATTATCATTTGGCATTTTTCTTCAGTGTAATCTCTTTTCTGCTTGTCTTTCTCTAGATTTCTCTAGATACTCCTCTACTTATCAATTCTTTCCGAAAATTTTATACCCAGAACTGGAGACAACATGCTAGATGTCATCTGAGCAGGGTAAAATATAGTGATAGGGTCACCTCCCTCATCCTGAATTTCATACCTCTTAATATAGCCTAAGGTAGCATTAGCTTTTTTTACTTACCAAATCACATTGTTCATTTAACCAGCTTGCAATTCTCTAATATCCCAGATCTTTTTTGGATGAAATTCTTCACTGTAAGCCCTCTCAAATCTTGTATTTGTAACATCTTGAATCCAAGGGCAAAATTGTATATCAATCCACTAATCCCTATTACATTTCATCATATTAGTTTCTACCCAATTGTCTTGTCTATTGAGATCCTATTGGATGCTAACTCTTATCTTCTAATCAGTCAGTGATCCCTTTGAGCTTTGTGCAATATATCTCACTTTAGTATTCATATCTGTAGTTCATGACACATAGTGGCTGATTAATAAAAGCATATTGATGGATTACTCATTGGGGCAAATGTTAAACAGCATAGAAACAATGACAAAGTCTTCATGTACTCCCCTAGAAGTCTCCCTTCAGGTTGACATTTAGCCATAAATTACTCACTATTCTTTGGATCTAGACATTCAGCCAGTTTTGAATCTACCTAACTATTGCCATTCTGCCTGCATTTCTCCATCTTAGCCACAAATACAGCTGAAAGATACTGATACAACTTTGCTGAAATCTAGTTTAAAAGTATTTATGGCATGCCCTTGATATACCAGCCTATTAATTTTGTCAAAAAAGTAATGAGTATAGTGACATATTCTTAATGAACTTATGCTTGCTCTTTATAGTTACCCTTTCTATTTCTAGATGTTTACTAATCAAACTTTTAAATACAGTAGCTCTCAAGTGTGGTCCAGGGACCTCTCTTGGTCCTTGAGATCATTTTCAAAGGATCTTTGAGATAAAATTATTTCCATACTGCTACTTGGATATTTTAATTTTAATGTGGTAAATATTGCTATATACATATATATACATACATATATATTATATAGATAATATATGTCTGTGTAAATTCCACATAATCAAAAATTCTTTGAACACTGAACAATTCTTAAAAGTGTAAAAGAGTCCTGAGACCAAAATATTTGAGAACTGCTTTTTAAATAATATACTATAGGTTTTCTCCAAGAATTAAAATCAAGCTCATTGGTCTATAATTTATAGACTTCATTCTCTTCCCTTTTTAAAAAATCTCAAATACAGTTTTTTTTTCCAGCTTAAAGACATGTTTTCCATTTTCTATAGCCTTTCTTTTTTCCTTTTTTTAAAAATTAATTTTGCTTTTTAAAAAAACTTTTTTAAGTTTAGGTTAATATGAAAAGCCCATAGCATGATATTCAGGCTTAGGAGACAACTACATTAACAATACCCTGGGCCTCAGATTGGTTTTTCACTTACTCAGAATTTTTTTCATCATCTTTTCATTTAAACTGCTGTAGTCATTGTATGTTTTAATTCTGCATTAGGTCATTCAGATTTTCCAAATGCTTTTCTATATTTCTCACCTTGGTCCTGTTTGAGCATAATAATTTTCTATTACATTCATATACTACATTTTGTTTAGCCATTCTCTAGTTGATGAAGACCCATTTTCTTTCTAATTTTTCTTGCTACTTCAGGAAATGCTGCTTCCTGATAGCAAGCAATCTGATAAAGGTTAAATATGCAATCCTTATAAACATTTCCATATTTGTCATGTTGTATAAACAAATCAGACCAAAAGGGAAAAAAACAGGAGAAAGGAGAAAAAATGAAGAAAAAGGTGAAAATACTATGCTTTGATGCATATTCGGTCCCCATTGTTCTCTCTCCGGATGTGATTGACATTTTCTATCCCAAATCTATTTGAATTGCTTTGAATCACCATATTGTTGAAAAGAGCCAAGTCCATCATAGTTGATCATCACATAATCTTCTTGTTACTATGTACAATTTTCTCGTGGTTCTGTTCACTTTACTCAGTATTGGTTCATGTAAGTCTTTCCAAGCTTTTCTGAAATCAGCTTGTTCATTTCTTATTAGAACAATGCTGTTCCATTACATTTCCCAATTAATAGGCATCCACTCAATTTCCAATTCCTTGTCATTACAAAAAGAGCTGCTACAAACATTTTTGCATATATGGGCCCTTTTCCCTTTTTTATTAAATTTTTTCCCACAGGAAATGTTGTGTAGTCACATTTCTCCAATGCAGGTATTTCTGATGTATTTTTAAAAATAAAACCCAAATGTGCACCTTTACATTTATTCCTATTAAACTTCTTTCCCAATCCACTCCATTACTTCGTAAGCATATACTTGTCCTCCTAAGTTTTGTATCACCTACACATTATATAAGCATCTCCCATGCCTTTATCCAAACTGTGCAGAGACAATTCATATCTTACTAAAAAAAAAAAAAAAAGATCCACCTCATTTCATCTTGCCACTATTCTCTTGATGCCTCCCTAGATTTTAGGCTCCATAATTCCACATGAGAAAGAAGACAATTCACTTATCAGTTTCTGGCTATTAGTTTTCCTTTGTTGCAAAAGAAGGCACATTAGGGGGAATAGATATTGATTATGATGTAAAGACAAAAAGAAATCGGTAAAACTTAAAAATAAATTAACTTAGAATCATACAAAGACTTTAGTACTCAAGATAAAATCTATTTATCTAATGAAATCCCCTTGCTGCTGCTTTCTAGATTCTGAGAAGCTTGATTCCCTAAGCAATTCACTTGGGAAAGGTAGTCTTAATATGTTTAGCAAACAGAAACAAAGCACTAGGACATCATCAGACTCCCACAATCCATTGAAATTCATGTCTTGTTTCTTTTTGCTACTGCTCTCCAGATAGTTCTCTCCTGTTCAGTTCAGCCAGTGTTTTTAACCTATACCCCTACATATTAGACTTCACTTTAACAGTACTCTATAGATTTGAGAAACTGAGGTTGATGTAAACCATGCTACCCAAGGATGTTTGGGAAATAGGTCTGGTAGGAAGTGAGAGAGAGGGTGGCAACATGATAGTCTTCAAATGTTTGAATAGTGATTGTGTTAAACAGGGATTATATTTGTTCTGCTTGACCCAAGTGGGCAGAAGTTATAAGCAGACAGATTTCACATCAGCATAAGAAAAAACTTCCTATTATATCTGGCCCCAAATAGGCTGACTTTGGAGTTAATTAGCTCTTTATTTCTAGAGGTGTTTAAGTAGAGACTGGATATTTACTAATGGGAGCCTTGGCAGATGAAATTTATGATTTCAGTTGGAGTTAGAATGACATCTAAGGTCTATTTTTTTAAAGCTTTTTATTTGTATAACATATGTATGGGTAGTTCCCCAACCTTGATCTTTACAAAGCTTTCCAATACAAATTTTACCCCCAGGCCCCTCCCCTCCCCTAGATGGCAGTAAGTCTACTACATGTTAATAATGTTGAAATGCTTGAGAAGTTATGCAAGAACAATCCTATCTACAAGAAAAAAAAAAGAATCAGAGAAAGGCAACACAATGCAAGCAAATGTCAAAAGAGATCATGAAAATGTTACTTTGTGGTCCATATTTCATGTCCCTCTTTCTGGGTGTATATAGTTTTCTTCAGTGAACAACTGGAACTGGTTTGAGACAATTCTTTATTGCAGAGAGCCATGTCCATCAGAATTGATCATCATGTAATACTGTTGTTGCTGTGCATGATGATCTCCTGGTTCTGCTCGTTTCACTCAGCATCAGTTCATGTAAGTCCCTCCAGGCCTCTCTGAAATCGTCCTGCTGGTTGTTTCTTACAGAGCAATAATATTCCATAACATTCATATACCATAATTTATTCAGCCACTCTCCATTTGATAGGCATCCCTTCAGTTTCCAGTTTCTAGCCACTACAAAAAGGGCCGCCACAAACATTCTTGCACATGTGGGGCCCTTTCCCTCCTCTAAGATCTCTTTGGAATATAGGCCCAGTAGAAACACTGCTGGGTCAAAGGGTATGCACAGTTTGATAACTTTTTGAGCATAGCTCCAAATTGCTCTCCAGAATGGTTGGATCCATTCACAGTTCCACCAACAATGTATTAGTGTCCCA